>CAKNXH010081936.1:0-19334 GCA_932178445.1 Andricus quercusramuli
GATTCAATAAAATCATTTAAATCCTGTGAAATTCCTTGAAATGCCTTGAATCCCTTAAAATCTTTGAAATCGCTAAGAATCCCTTGAAATTTAATTTTATTTATTTTCAAAGTTCTTTAGAAATCTCTTGAAATCTTTAAAAATTCTATACAATTCTTTTTTAATCCCTTGAATTTTTGTAATCTCTTGAAATTCTTTGGAATCCCTTAAACTCCCTTTAAATCTTTTCTTTCTAAATCGAAAAATCCATTAAAGAAAGTAGATATTATTTGAAATCATTCAGAAATAAATGAAATTGAACTTATTCATTACAGTTTTCTAAAAAAATGTTGAATCCCTGGAAATCTCTAGAAATCGTTGGAATAGCTAGAAATCCCTTGAAATTTCATTTAACTTATTTTCCAAATTTCTCTCAAAATTCCTTGAAATCTTTGGTATTCCTACAAAATTCTTTTGAATCGTTTGAAATTGCTTACAATTCTTTGGAACCCCTTAAACTCCCTTGAAAACTTTCCTTTGGAAAGCGTAAAAATCCATTAAAATAAGAAGAAATCATATGAAATATCTTGAATATTTAAATTCAATTAAACTTATTCATTAAAGTACTCGAAAAACCCGTTGAAATTCCTTGAAATCTTAGGAGATTCAATAAAATCATTTAAATCCTGTGAAATTCATTGAAATGCCTTAAAATCCCTTAAAATCTTTGAAATCGCTAAGAATCCCTTGAAATTTAATTTTATTTATTTTCAAAGTTCTTTAGAAATCTCTTGAAATTTTTAAAAATTCTATAGTCTATACAATTCTTTTTTAATCCCTTGAATTTTTGTAATCTCTTGAAATCCTTTGGAATCCCTTAAACTCCCTTTAAATCTTTTCTTTCTAAATCGAAAAATCCATTAAAGAAAGTAGATATTATTTGAAATCATTCGGAAATAAATGGAATTGAACTTATTCATTACAGTTTTCTAAAAAAATGTTGAATCCCTGGAAATCTCTAGAAATCGTTGGAATAGCTAGAAATCCCTTGAAATTTCATTTAACTTATTTTCCAAATTTCTCTCAAAATTCCTTGAAATCTTTGGTATTCCTACAAAATTCTTTTGAATCGTTTGAAATTGTTTAAATATCTTAAAATTCTTTGGAACCCCTTAAACTCCCTTGAAAACTTTCCTTTGGAAAGCGTAAAAATCCATTAAAATAAGAAATCATATGAAATATCTTGAATATTTAAATTCAATTAAACTTATTCATTAAAGTTCTCGAAAAACCCGTTGAAATTCCTTGAAATCTTAGGAGATTCAATAAAATCATTTAAATCCTGTGAAATTCCTTGAAATGCCTTAAAATCTTTGAAATCGCTAAGAATCCCTTGTAATTTAATTTAATTAATTTTTCAAAGTTCTCTTGATATCTTTGGAATTGTTAAGAATCCCTTTTTTTCAACGTTCAAAATTCAACGTTTTTTTAAATCATATTCAGTGGGGACTCTTGAATTTTTGTAATCTCTTGAAATCATTTGGAATCCCGTAAACTCCCTTTAAATCAATTTCAATGCCAAAACTTTTAACGTTCTTCAGAAATCCATTGAAATCTTTGAAAATCCTACAAAATTCTTTTAAATCCCTTGAATTTTTTGATTCTCTTGAAATCCTTGGAATACCATAAAATACCTTGAAATCTTTCCTTTGGAAATCATGAAAATCCAAAAAAATATGTGAAAATAATTTTTAATCCCTTGAATATAAATTAAATTAAACTTATTAATCTTATTCATCGTCTCTAAAAAAAAATGTTAAAATTCCTCGAAATATTTCGGAATCGTACGAAATTCCTTGAAATCCGTGGAATTAATTTTTTTATTTTTTGAAAACCGAAGAAATACTTTAGAATTACTTTAAATATTTCGAAGCCCTTATTAAATCCCATGCCATTTTTTGAAATTCGTTGAAATCCATTGAATTATAAATTCTTTCAATATTGTAACAATTTTCAATTTTCTTATAATGATTTTTTTCTAGAAGCGTGAAAAAATGATAAAAAAATCATACTGAATTTCCTATTATTTTTCTTTCGTATGAATGGATTCCACGAGATTGCAGAGAGTGTACACCAGATTTCAGGAGTAATTAACCTCTCGATTAATATGTAGGTTCAGAAATATATATCAATATGTATGAATAATATTACTGTACCTATCACAGAATGTAAGTTTTTTAATACAGTGGAACCTTGTTCATTTCAAACCTGTGTTAGTGAGATACTGCGTTAAGATGAGTAAATTAGCCTAATTAAAAAAAAAATATTATAATTAATCTTTAGCTGCCTATAATTATGAATGGGATAAGAAGGCGCGGAGAAATTGAAATGAACCAGTTTCTTCTGTAATCGTGTTTTAATATAAATAACATCTACACGGAAACAAATATAATGCTGTAGTACGAATGTGTTTAGAAGAATTGGCACCTGCTATTATACCAATTAAATAACCGAGCTGCCAATACGCAATGTAATTTTACAAAACATGTATTGTAATTTCACAGTCGAAGGTGGCGCCATTTAACAGTGGCGCATGCGCACAACTTTCAACTTTACAATACTCTTATTGCAGTTTCAAAAAATTATTAAAAAAATATTGTGACTTCAATTTACAATGTCTCGATAGTACGTGTATGGGGCAATCCATAAATTACGCAAAATATTTTTTTGGGGGAGGGGTGACACTGTTACGTAATTTTTTAAATAGAATAAACCCAACAGAAAATCCATGTATACAAAATTATAGTATAACGTTATAAAGACTTCAATAGCGGTATAATTAAATTAGTATTTTTATTTTTTGCACCATTCTGTAAAAAAAATAATATCCATGAAAACAAAGTTTTTTTCACTATTTTTGAAAATACTACTATCCGCAAAATAATTTAAAGATTTTTTAAGTTTATCGGGCTAGGGTAAGATATTTGGGAAACACCAAAGGACTTCAGAGGATTTCAAAATATTTCAAAGAATTTTAAGGAATTTTACGGGATTTTGTAAGATTTCCGAGGATTTCGGTACTTTTGAAGGAATTTACAGACACTTAACAAGAAGGTATTTTAATGAATTTTAATGAATATCACGGGATACCAAAGGATTTTTTATTTTTTTAATGAAATTTTAAAGAATTTATTTTAGGATATTCTCCAAGATACCAAGGAATCTCAATAGATTTCAAGAATTTGAAGAGATGTCAAGGGATTTCAAAGGATTTAGAGTATTTTAAAATTATTTCAAGTGCTTTAAAAAATGTCAACAAATTTCAAAAGCTTTCAGATAATTTATGGAATTTCCAAGGATTTTTTTAAATGATCTTAAGATATTTAAAAATTTGTCATGCGGTTCTAAAGAATGTCTTGAATTTCAGACTATTTGGAAGGATTTTATAGGACCTACAGGGTTTTAGACTTTTTTTTAAATATTCCAAGGAATTTTAAATAGATTTCCAGACATTGAAAGGATTTGAAATATTTTAGGGTATTTTCCAAGAGTCCAAGGATTTTTTAATCAATTACAATAAATGCAATGGATTTTGAAGGATTTGAAATATTTTAAGTTATTTTCAAAGATTCCAAGGCATTTTGAATAGGTTTCAATAAATTGAAAGGATGAGAAATATTTTAGAATATTTTTAAATATTTCAAGAATTTTTCAACAGATTTCAATAAATTTCGAGAAATTAGTTTAATTTTACGGAATTTCAAGAGATTTTATAATATTTTAATGAAATTTCAAAGAATTTATTCACAACAATTGAGGGAAAATCATTAAAGATTTCACGTTTAACTTATCGAAAAATCTAGAAAAATACATAATCCATATTAAATAATTGGAGATGTGTAGTAGTAATTTGAAAAAAAAATCTTGAAGATAAATTTTTGTATGAATATTTTTCTACTAAATGAGAAAGCTTTTTATACTTTTTAATTTTCTGGGAGTCTTTGTATATATAGTATATATATATATATATATATATATATATATATATATATATATATATTTTTTTTATTTTTTTCACGTTCACGTTTAATACTATTTTAATTTAGTAAATTGTATCTAATAAGACATGGCAGAAAATATTTGGGAAAATTACGTAACATAGGGGGAAAAGGCGGCGTAAAATGTGTTACTTAATTTATGGACGGCCCCTATAGAAAATTATCAAGTTTTTTTAAACATATTTTCCAATCGAACAGAGAAATATAACATGGATCTTTGGTACGGCGGCACATTTTGTCGATCCATTTTAGTTTATTGTTCTTTCGCATCGTAAGTATAGTTATAGGTATTACCTGTTTTTTTTTGGCTTGGTAACTATGTAAGTGATAAAATTAAATATTTTTTTCGAGCTATTATTCGTTTTAGTAAGTGTGTATGTGTGTGTGTTGTAATGTTGCGATCCACGACTCATCCTCACGCCGGTTTCAGAATGAGGTCGTACGTACGCCCTGAAACAGTCGTGCGGACGAGTCGTGGAGTCGCGGACGTTTTATAGACTAAAACTCCAAATATTCATCTGTGCTCGGCGCAATATTATTTTAACTTATCAGTCCAAATGACATATATGTTCTATATGATCGTATTATTAGATTATAATACTCACATGTAAGTATTCAAACGCATAAAATGTAATTGCTGTGACGCATTAGTCTGGCAGTATGTACTTTAGTGTGTAAACTCTCTGCGAGCAGTGTCAAGATCTACTCTTAAGAATTATCGAACAATGACTTATTAATGTACAATGCAATGTATATATATATGATTAAAGTACAGTACTTTTGTAATGTATATATGGCTATATGCCTACTTAGTCATTGGAAGCATTTTTTGGGTCGAGTGTAAAGTCCACTTAATTACCGGAACCGCGCAACAAAGTATCTTAACAGACTAGGAGAGTGCTGGTAGAATGTACTTATAAAGATTCGGATTGTTTGATGAGCACATAATTTTTAGTACATCTAGGTATATCAGTCGTGTCGATTTTACATACAAAGTCGCCATATATATATTTAAATATTTTGTTTATTTCAGGACTCTACACTCCACCCTATTTTTCCTAAATCTACACAGTAATGTTGTGTAAAATCATAAAAGATTCACGAAATTTCCTAAATTCTAAAGCATAATGCAATTACCGTAAAAACAGTGGGTAAAGTTTGCTATTACCTATACATGACAAGTTAAAACTTTCGGTCTTGAATTTAATATTCATTTTATGATGGTTAGTTGGGTATTACTGAATAGAGTATATTTCAGTACTAATATGTGACTGCGCTCAAAACCATTGCAGTCATTCATTAGTGCGTGTTTGATATAAAGATAAAATGATTATTTTTTCAATGTACCCTGATTCAGTTTTGAATATAGCCTTTTTAGTTCTTGATAGTTGGCAGTGATTTGCGCTATTCGTATGACTTAAGATTATTGTAAAAAAAGTGCAAACTTTGCTGTGCTTAAGAACGAACGAAAACTATTGATAAAATCAATTGCAAAAAGAAAAAAAAAGAAGAAATTAAATTGATTGTTGCAGCAGCTTTCGTATATTCTTAATGATTCGCTTTATAAAATCCGTTTTCATTGTCGCCTCAACTCTTGACTTGCAGAATACTCACTAAGGTATTCATATATAAGTACAACACTGTTGATTTGAGTATTGCTTTATTAATGGCACTGATTCCTGAAACATCGCAGTGTCATTAATTGTTCAATACTAGTAAAAAAATATTTAAGAAACCGACAAGTGAGAATAAAAGATTCACTTTTCCATCAGTAAAACGTGAACAATATCTGCTCTATTATTACAAGTCATAAAATTCATTGCAAAAGGCAACGTGTGATTTCTGCTCCAAGTGTTCCACTACAGAAACCATATGAAACAAAGACATTTTCGAGACTTTATCGACTGCTGTAATCATCGTGAACATTGAATCCGCAATTCAGCTGCCCCTTATGGTTATTTGTAGTAATCTGAGTTTGTGTATGAGATGGGGAATCTCCGAGCATAGCTAACATATATTTGCGCGTGGGTGAATCTTCTGTATTTCGTTAGGGGGGCACGTAGGGGGGAGGTTTCCTATACGTTGGAGTAGGTTTTGGTCGATTTTGACGATTATTGTCGCGATTTGTGGCAAATGGCGGTGGTGGTTGATACGGTTCTTCGGAATTCTCCTTTGACAACATAGGCACGTCTGCGCCATCTTCTGTTTTCTGATATTCAGGAGGAGGGAGTGGTGGTTTTTCTTCCTTCAGAATTATTGGTGATTTATTACCTGCAATTGCAAAAAATACAGTTTAGAATCAATTTCATGTCTTGAAAGTATGCCCTTACGAACAAATATTACACGAAATTCAGTGTCTATAGGCCTGTTATGATTTTCCTACCATTTTTTTCCTGATTCTAGATAAATCATGATAAAAATCATCATAAGAAAATCTGTATAGAAATAGTGTTAAAATATTGCAAGAATTCAAGCACAAAATAGTGAAACTAAAAACGAATGATTTATTTATTTAACGTAGGATTTCAAGGATTTTAAACGATTTCGTCAGATTTCAGGATTTAGATTTTTAAAATTCCATAGGATTTCAACGGATTTTGAGAAATATACAATTATTTCCATGAATTTAAGAAATTTGGTCCAATAGATTTCAAGAGATTTGAAGATATTTCAAGGAATTTCATAAAACGTAAAGGATTTTATCGAATCTCCAAGGATTTCAAATATTTCAAAAGATTTAACAGATTTGTAGGAATTTGAACGGGAATTTTTTTAGCGAACTTTAGTGAATATGTTTAATTTAATTTATATTTAAGGAATTTCAAAGGATTTCAACTTATTTTAATAGATTTTTACGGGCTTTAAATCTTTCAAGGGATTTTAGAGGGTTTCAAAGATTCCCAAGCATATATCCGGGGATTTTAAGGGATTCCAAAAGATTCAAAAAGATTTCAAGAGATTACAAGATATTTCAAGGAATTTCATAAGATTTGAAGGATTTTATTGAATATCCATAGCTTTTAAATATCTCACGGGATTTACAAGATTTCTAGGGATTTGAAAGGATTTTTTATACAAGTTTAGTGAATATATTTAATTTAATATATATTTTAGGAATATCAAATGATTTCTATTTATTTTAAATGAATTTTTACGACTTTCAAATGTTTTCACGGATTTTAAAGAGTTTCACTTTTTTATTTTTATAGAATCTCAAATTATTAAAAAGATTTAAAGATATTTCAAAAATTTAATTTAGTTTCGAAGAACAACATCAGATTTAAGGGATTTTATGGAATCCCGAAGTATTTCACAGATTTTAGGGTATTTTAAAAATTTTATGAGATTTTGAAGAATTTCTAAGATTTGCAAAGACTTTAAGGGACTTTAGGAGATTGCAACGGATTTCTAGATTACTTTAGGGAAAAAATGTAATGTATTTTTAAGAGATTTAAAATGATTTCTAACTATTTCTGTTTCAAAAGTTTGAAAGGAATTCAAAAAGGTTTTGGAGATTTCAAATGATTTTTACAGATTTTAACAGATTTTAATGGGTTCAAAAATATTCCTGAATGTATTGAGATTCCAAAGGATTTTCATAGACTTCAATGGAATTTGAACCGATTTTAAAGATATCAAGGGAATTCACAGATTTTTTATGTGTAAAATTTATTTGTGCAGAATCGCTATTTTTATGTACTTTGTACTTCTGTCTAGTTTGTCTACCTTTTTACATTAATTCTTTAATCATTTGTCTAATATTTATTCGAATGCAATATAATGATTTTGAATAATTATTTTCTATAATGTATTTCCTATAATCGCAATACAATTATAGGCAATTCATTATAGGCCTTTACGAATTTTCCTATAATATTTTTTCGCAAAGGCAGTATATGTAAGCTGGTAGTTTCCCGAAAGTATTGTGTTTTGTGAGCATTCGAAATAAAATACTTAAATAGTATAGAACTCTACACACACAAGAAAATATTTTGTATAGAAAGGCAAAAACTATACAATTTCAACATTTTATTGTGAAAACATATTAATATTATTAACTTAAATATGAAATATATGCTAAATACTTATAAATTTTCGCAAAACTCGTACAGTTCATGAAAATTTTAAAATTCGTGAAACATCCTCCTAAATACAGTAATAGTGATTTTCTACGTCGGCCTTAAAATTAAAATAATCTCTTTTTAAAATGTTTTTCTTAGAATATAGCAAAGGAGCGTCCACATATTACGTGACACTCTAAACAGGAATGAGGGGGGGGGGGGGCTGCCCTGACGTAACAAAGTGTCACTTTTCATCAAAAACTAAAATTTAAATTTAAAATAAAATTTAAGTTATCGACAAAAAAATTAATAGTTGCATTTTCAACCAAACAGTTATCTTTTCAAGCCGAAAATACGAATTTTTTAGAAGGTTAAGTTTTTACACAAAAAGTTGAATTTTCCAATAAAAAATTCATTTTCAGTCTGGAGAGATGAATTTTCAAACAAGAAAGATGACTTTTCTACCATAACTGATGAATTCTCAATTCAAAAGGACAAAGTAAAAAAACCAGTTGAATTTTCAACAAAATATTTGCATTTTCAACCAAATAGCTAAATTTTTAACATACAAAGATGAATTTTCAACCAAGAAGATTCATTTTCTATCAAAAGACGAATTTGCAATAAAGTGCATGAATTTTTAATCAAAAAACAGAGATTTTCAACAACAAAAATAATAAATTATCAAAAAAATACATGAATTTTCAACAAAAAATGCAATAGTTCAATTTTCGGTTAAAAAAATTAATTTTCAATCAAAAAGAAAATGATTTTTCAACAAAATAGTTAATTTTTCAATCCAAGAGGTGATTCTTCAATCAAAAAAATTAATTTTGAAAAAAGTAGTTCAACTTTAAAACAGGTAGTTGAATTATTGACCAAAAAAGATGATTTTTTAACAAAATAGTTGCATTTTCAACAAAATAATTAAATTTTCAATCAAAAATGGAATAGTTACATTTTCAAGGAAGAAAATTATTTTTCAACAAAAAGAAACTAATTTATAGCAAAACAGTTACATTTTCAACAAAAAGACTTTAAACTAAAATGATGAATCTTAAAAAAAAAGGAATTTCCAAGAAAAGAGTTCAACCGAGGTGAATTTTAAACCAAAAAGTTGATTTTTTAACTAAGAAGATTAATTTTCTACGAAAAATATAAATGTTCAACAAAATACATGAACTTTCAATAAAACACATGAATTTTCAACCAAATACTTAAATTTTCAACTAAAAAAGATAGATTTTCAACTAAAAATAGAATATTTAAATTATCGGTTTAAAAAAATCAATTTTCAATCAAAAATAGAACAAATTTTAAACAAAATAGTTAAATTTTTAATTCAAGAACTGAATCTGGATCAAAAGAGTTGAATTTTCAACGAAGACAGATTTTTAAGTAAAAAATTAGAAAAATCGCAACCAAATGGTTGAATTTGCAAGCTAATTTTCAAGCTAAAGCCGAACTTTCTACAAAATAGTTGAATTTTGAAACTGAAAAGGTGAATGTTAAATAAAAAAGTGAATTTGCAAACAAATATCATACTAAAAGAAATTAACTTTTAAAGAAGAATAGATCATGGATGTTCTTATTGGGTTCTATTAATTCCGTTCAAATTTATGCGAAAAAACGATAAAAAAGAAAAGCTTCTTGAAAGCAGGGGAAAAAACAAGAATGCTTCAAAAACGGGGAAAAGAGTTTACAAACGGCCCCTAATCAGTTGAGCTCATCTTCCATCTAAGTTTATCTTTAAATTATACCAATGTTCTCAAATTAAAAAAAAAACGTCTGGTATCAAATAGTTTTAACACATTATTCATTGTTCGATTGACGGATGTACAACATGAAATTTATATTTCGTATTTAAAAATAGGAGGGGAGTCAGCTTCAGTGTCAAATGACATTTTAAGGTGGGTTTTACCGAAATATCACAGATTATCACAAATTATCACAAGAAGGAGGTGTGAGTAAAACAATCACTGAAAATAGAGTCACGTAATATGAGGACACTCCCTAAAAAGATGAGTTTTACCTGGATCTGGCTTCTCGTCGAATTCATCCTGGAATATTACGGGGATTCCCTTATTTCTAAAAGACTGTCTTTCATCGTCTTGTTCACTAATACTCATTTTTCCACTACGCCTTCGTTTGTAGAATATGCAGGCTATGATACCTGCTAAAACAAGCATAGCTAGTATAATAATGGCTGGAAGAACAAATGTGATCAAATAATCATCTGTAGATGTTCCCACTGATCTGGAGTCGTCATAACTTGGTATAAAACTATCTGGCGTGTGAACGCCTGTCAATTCCCCTAAGCACGAGCCCAACGGAGTGAGGGTAATTTGTTTCACTGGAAAATTGTTACCACCCATCACTGTGTCGACAAGATCTGTCAAAGTTTTATCCTCTTTGACAACGACTCTTCGTAGTTTATCAATATCCTCATTCGGGCATCGACTCGTGGCCAAAGTCCTATTACGCCACGTTACCACGGTACTACCTCTGGTAATGCTTTCCAAAGACACTGTGCTTGTATCTCTATCACCAAACAATTCGCAAACTTTTTCAATAAAGAGGCGTTTGCTTTTGGCCGATTTTACGAACTCGTCGTATACAACTTCTAAGGTCATGGAGAATTCCACGCTGTAACTTACAGGTAGAGGATGATATACATTAACCTTTAAGCTGTCTCTGGCAGACAAACCTGAAAAAGAAAAAAAAATTGTTATGCATTTCATGCTTTTAGATCCCACATTCACAGGGCTGCCATACAATAATTTACTTGAAAGAAGTGAAAAAGTGACCTATTTAAGAATGTTTCAAATAATCCCAATTTCGAGAATCCCTGACATTACCTGACCAATTTTTCAATTTCCCTAGCCGTTATAAAATTTTCTTTCAGGCACAAAAACAACATTACACCTAAGAGATCAATAATGTTAATAAGGGTGCGGAGGGGAATTTTAAAATCTTACGTAAGACTTTTTCTTACTAAAAATGAACTTTTTACCAAATAGTTAATTTTTCAACCAAAAAGATAAATTTTAAACTTAAAAGATTTGTTTGAACAAAAAAAAATATTTTTTTTTATCGAGAAGAATGATCTACCAAAAATAATCAACTTTTAACAAAATATTAAATGAATTTGTATTAACTGGATTAATGTTTTGAATTTTCCACTCAAACGATAAATTTTGAGTTCAAGAATGGAATAATTAAATTTTCAGTTAAAACAATTAATTTTAAATAAAAAAAAAAAGAATCTTCAACAAAATAATAAATTTTTTAACCAAAGAGATGATCTAACCCAATTTTAAACAAAAAACAGTTGAACTCAATCAGAAAATACAAATTTTCAGTAAACTAGTTGAATCCTTAACCAAAATAAATTGATTTTCAAACCAAAGAGATAATTTTTCTAAAAAATATTTCAGTTTTCCCCCAAAATAATAACTTTTAACATAAAAAAATTCACTTTCAAGAAAATTGTTGAATTTTAAAGCCAAAAAAATGAATTTTCTACAAAGAAGTTGAATTTTAAACCCCTAAATATGAATTTTCTACCAAAATAATTGAATTTTCAAGCCAAAAAGGCGAGTTTTTAACCAAACAAATGAATTTTCAACTAAAAAAGATCAATTTTCTTACAAAAATGAATAAAAACAAAACAAAAATTTTGTAGAAAAAAGTTTAAATTTCAGTCCAATAAATATGAATTTTCTACCCAAAAAGAGCAAATTTTCAACAAAATACGTGAATTACAAACTTAAAAGGATAGAAAAATAGAATGGTTACATTTTCAATCCTTAAAATTAATTTTAACCCAGAAAACGAATTATCAACAATATAGTTAAATTTTTAACCCAAAAATGAATTATTAAGCCAAAAACAGTAATTTTTTACCGAGAAGATTAATATTCTACCACGAAAGGCGAATTTTCAACAAAACAGATTAACTTTCGACCAAACAGTCGAATTTTCAACTGAAAGGATACATTTTCAAACAAACATGAAATAGTTAAATTTTCAGTTGAAAAAAATTAATTTTCACGTAAAAGAATAGATTTTTTTACAAAGGAGTTTAGCCTTCAACTAACTAGTTTCATTTTCAACCAAAAAGATGAATTTTGAACTAGAAAATGATTTTAACTGAAACATATGAATTTTCAACTAAATAGTTTAATTTTCAACTGAAAAAGACAAATTTTCAACCAAATAGTTGAATTTTTAACTAAAAAGGATAAATTCTCAAGCAAAAATGGAATAGTTACATTTTCAATTAAACAAATTAATTTCCAATTAAACTGAAGAATTTTCAACTAAAATGATGAATATTTAATTGAAATAATTGATTTTTTTAACCGAAAAGATAAATTTTCAACAAAACACATGAATTACAAACTAAAAACCATCAACTCTCAACAAAAAATAAAATAGTTACATATATTTTCAGTTATTAAAATTATTTATTAACCCAAAAAAAAGTTTTTTTTCTACAAATAACTTAAATTTTTAACCAAAGAGATGGATTTAAACCGAAAAGATGAATTTTCAATAAAAAAACATGAATTTTCGACTAAGTAGTCGAATTTTCAACTAAAAAATATAATTCGTCAAATACACATGGAACAGTTAAATCTTAAAAAAAAAAAGAATAATTTTCAAAACAAAAAGTTTTCTGACAAAATAGTTAAATTTTCAACAACAAAAGAAAAAGAAACTTTCGAAAAAAATGATGAATCAATCAAACAAAATGAATTCCTAACGAAAAGATTTTTAGATAAAATAGTTAAATATTCAACTGAAAAAATAGGATTTGAACTGAAACGATGAATTTTTAACTGGAATAGTTAAATTTTTAACGAAAAAGAGGATTTTTCATACAAGAAGATTAATTTTTACCAAAAAATATGAAGTTCCAATAAAATACATAAATCTTCAACTAAAAAAGATAAACTGTCAACCAAAAATTGAATAGTTATATTTGAAGTTAAATAAATTAATGGTCAACCGAAGAGATGAATTTTCAACAAAAATGATTGAATATTGAATTTGAATAGCTACATTTTTAGTTAAAAAATCTAATATTCAAGCAAAAAAATAAAATAAAAAAAAGTCACTTTTTCAAACAAAGTGATGAATTTTCAACTAAAATTACGAATCTTTAAACTAACAAAATAAATTATGAACAAAAGAGTTTAACTTTAACCAAGTAATGGAATTTCCATTTAAAGAAAAAAATATGAATTCTGAACGAAAAATGTAGTAGTTTATATTTCAACCAAAAAAGATTTTAATTTTAAATAAAAAATAGTTGAATTCAATAAAAAAACGAAGTTTTAACATGAATTGAATTTTCACCTAAGAAAGATTTTTCAGTTAAGAGAAAGAAATAATTGCAAACGAACTGTTCAATTTTTAAACAAACAGCTGAATTTTCAAACAAGAAGATCAATTTTCAACATATAAAGCTACTTTAACAAATTAAGAATCATTATTATTCAATTTTATATTGTAATTCAAAAAAAAATTAGGCACGCTCTCGGAAAAGTTCCCTGGCGTTAATAAAAAATTTCCTAACATTTCTAGGTTTTTCCAGCTAAATAAAAATTTCCTGAAAATTCCAGGGTTCCCAGGGACATCCTGTTGTCAAATAGTGTCAATAATAACGAGAGTTTCGGCCCTGTACATTATATAAAAATAATTACGAACCTTCTTTATCTCTCGCCTCCAACATGTAACTTTTTGATTTGTCATCACTTTTCATCGGTACACCATAAAATTCTTGATTCTTGCTATCAAATTGTAGCCATTCATCTGGAGAAATTTCCGAACCATCGGCATTTTTGAGGGACAAGTTCAAACTACGCGTTGATCCGTCTTTTGTGTCAAAGAACGTATCCTGAAAAAAGCACCGTCAATCATTAGAGTTCTTCCTTGAAATACATAAAATTTTATAACAGAAAAGTGTTCTAAAATTGAAAGAAAATAACTTACATCGGGTACTTTGAATACAAATAGTTGTCCAACAGTGCAATTCAAACGATCTATTTGATTTCTCAGAATAGGATTTAGGTTTACAACTGGATTTTCAGTTGTAGATTCTGATTTTGAATGTTTTATTTTCGCACTGCTACACTGACTGCGATCACTAGGCCGATTGATAATAGTTGTCACATTAATTTCTGGTAAAAAGATATTTTTTAAAGCTCGGCTGGGATTTCCCTCTTTATCGACTAGAACCTGTCGAACAAATAACAATTTTTATTAAAGAGTGTCACACTAATTAGTTTCTGCGTAGAACGGCTTTCATAAATAATTATTCTCCATTGAATTAACAATAATCAGAGTGGCATAAAATCCCAATTTCGAAATTCCTTGACTTCGCTAACCAATTTTTAATTTTCGCTGACCTTTTTAAATTTTTCATTCAGATATAAAAAGAACCTCACATGCAGAAGATCAACAATTTTAGTGCAAAAAAAGTGTCTCTAAATTTATTTTGAAAAATTTTAAGGACAACAGTAATTCAGAGTTTGCAGGGGTCAGCAACAAAATATATGAAGTTTCAACTAAAAAGATCAATTGTAGTTTTAAAAATCCTTTAGAACAAAGTAAAAACTAATTTTTAATAAAAAAGTTAAATTTTCAACTAGAGAAATGAATTTTCAACCAAAAAGACGAATTTTCAACATAATACTTGAATTTTCAACCAAATAGTTGAATTCTCAATTCAAAAAGATCAATTTTAAACAAGGAATTGCATGATTAAATTTTCAGTTAAAACAACAAATTTCAAACAAAAAAAAAGAGGTATTTTCAACAAAATAGTTAAACTTTTAACCAAATAATATTTTTATTCTGAATCATGAAGAGTTCAATTCACTTTAAAAAGACGAATTTTAAAGAAAATAGTTTGATTCTTAAACAAAACAGATTAACTTTCAACCGAACAGTTGCATTTTTAACGAAAAAAGATGAAATTTCTATCAAAAAGTTAATTTTCCATAAAATTGTTGAATCTTGAAGTAACAAAAAACGCATTTTCTATGGAAAAAAATTAATTTTCAACCAAAAATATAAATTTCCTACCAAAATTATTAAAATTTTAACCCAAAAAAGACGAGTTTTAAATCAAATAAATGAATTTTCAACTAAAAAAATATTGAATTTCAAGCAAAAATAGAATTTTCAGTTAAAACAATTAATTTTTTTACCAAAAAAAGGCATTTCCAACAAAATACTTAAAATTTCCACTAAATTGAACAATCTTCTGCTGATGGAAATGAATTCTCAACGAAAAGTGTAATAGTTGATATTTGCACAAGAAAAGGTGTTAATTTTAAATTATAAGTAGTTTAATTCACTTTAAAAATACGACTTTTAAAGAAAATAGTTGAATTCTCAACTAAAACAGATTAATTTTCAACCGAAGAGTTGCATTTTTAACTAAAAGATGAAATTTATACCAAAAAGTTAATTTCTCAGATAATTTTTGAATTTGAGGTAAAAACAAGATTTTTTGTTTAATTAATTGAATTTTCAACCGAAAGAGACGAATTTTTAACAAAATAAATGAATTTTCAATAAAGTAGTGTAATTTCCAACAAGCTAAAACAATTATTTTAACTCATAAAGATAAATTTTGAACCAAGAATGAAAAATGTAATTAGATTTACAGGTAACACAATTAATTTTCAAAAAATAATAATAAATTTTCAACAAAACAGTTTAATTTTCAACAACAAAATTTTTTTTAACAAAATAGTTCAATTTTCAACAAAAGAGATGAATTTTCAATTTGAAAAAAATGAATTCTCAACTAAAACCGATCAATTTCAATAGAACAGTAGCATTTTTAACAAAAATGATGACATTTCTAGATATCAAGAATATTTTTTTACTCATAGACAAAAAAGTTCATTCAAAATGTTGATTTTTCAAGCTAAAAATACAAACTTTCCACAAAAAGTTGGGGTTTCAACCAAAAAATATGAATTTTTAACAAAAACGTTAATTTCCCAAAAAATTGTTGAACTTTGGTGGCGAAAAAATGAATTTTCTACAGAAAATTGTAGTTTTAAACAAAAAAGAGGAAATTTTCACCACAAAGATTAGTTTTTTGTACAAATATAGACGAAGTGTTAACTAAAAAAGATCCGTTAAAAAAATGGAAGTTGCACTTCCATGAAAAAATTAAATTTCAATTTAAAAACAAATTTTCAACAAAGAAGTTAAATTTGCAATTAAAGAGATGAATTTTCAACATAAATGATGAATCTTCAACTGGAATAGTTAAATTTTCAATTAAAAAAGTAAACTTGAAAAAAATTCAACCAAAAGATGAATTTTCAACAACAAAGTTATTTTTTAATAAAGTGGTTCAACTTTCATCCAAATAATTTAATTTCCTACCAAAAATGATGAATTCTTATCGAGAGATGTACTAGTAGATTTTTCAAATGAAAAACATGTCTTTTTAATTACAAAAATTGAATTTGCAACCAAATAATAAAAATCTTAACTATCAATATAATCGTCAGGATGAAGCATCTCAAAAAATAATACAAGGCAAATTAATTATTAACAAGATCATTATATCAGGGTTGCCCCAAACTTCATTTGGGAAATTCTCTAACATTACTCTGGCCAATTTTTAATTTTCCTTGAATATTAATATTCGAATACGAGAATCTTAATCTTTTAACATTTTTAACATACAATCTTTCATACACAAAATGTAAAAATTTCAAAGTAGAATAAAAAATGTCTAATTATCCTTGGTAGTTATTTAAAGTACCTTTTATAAAAATTCCCTGACTTTTGAAAAATTTTGTTCAAAATTCCTGACTGAACTTACTTCCAATATATTAACAGCAGACAATTATTAGGTTTGAAAAATTTTAATGAAATTGTTAAGTTGAAAAAATCGGGAATAAATGAGAAATTTTGAAATATTTTAGATTGTGGCTTCGTGATTTAGACTGTGATAAAATGAACAATCTATTGTTAAAAAGGTGTGTTTTTCTACTGTCAACCCAAAAAATTAGAAATAAAGTGTAAACTACCAAAAACCGGTTTAGCAGAGAAGAAGTTTAAAATCCTATTTTTTCTTTAAGAGAATAAAAATTCCAGGACCATGAGCAAAATGCCAGGACTTTTCCAGGTAAAAAAAAAGTAAGAACTTTTCCAGGTTTTCAAGGATTTCCAGGAAGCTAGAAACCATAATATATTTGAGAAGAATGTATTTCATCACTAACCTGCAGTATTTGATCAATTTTGTCTACAGGACACTCTGAAAATGTTGAGAGAGTATCATTGGTCCATGATAGAATGGCCCGACCATCGTTTTCAATATGAATTGCGGTAATGGTTATATGTGAAATGTCCTTGTTTCCAAAAAGTTGAGCTAGATTGCGAATAGCCTGGTGCAAATTAATAAATGTATATTGTAGTAAACTGTTAACATTATATTATTTGATTACCTCGATATATTTAAATAATTTCCAACCTTAAACTCCCAGTCAACGTTATTTCGAAAAGCCCACGGCTCGAGAATATCCAAATACAAGTGGAATTCATATTCGACTCTCTTTGAAGGCTGTTGAACGTAAATCGGGAATTCTTCAGAAACACTTATACCTCTGCTATTCGTAGCAGTCAGTCTGAAGTTGTGTGTTGAGATGTCTTCGACCAGCGGTCTAAAAATTAAAACAAAAAATTTCATTGAAATGTGTAATTAAAATGTTATTTTTAATATTTTTTCATTCTCCATGACCATTAATATTTAAAACCCAAAGTTCTAATCTTGTAACATCTTTAATACAGAATCTTTTATCAATGGAATTCATTATATTTTTTTCTATTTATTTATTTTATTTATTATTCTCAGAGCTTCCACAGTCTAATTTACTTGAAAAAACTGAAAAAATGACCTTTTCAAACCGAAAAAGTGACTAATTTAAAACTCAAAAAGTCACTAATGTGCATTAATAATGTGACTACTGTTCTTTTGAATTGAAAAAGAATTCAACAGAATTCGATTCATAAGACTTCAAAACAATTCAAGTTAAATTCAAAAGAATCAAAAGGAATGAAAAATTGTTTACAAATTCCATTAATTAAAAATAGTAATTTAAAAGAAATTCAAAATATGAAAAAATTAATTAAATACACTAAATTTAAAATGAGTTTAGAAAACTTCAAGATGAATCAAACGAAAACTAAAGAAAAATTCACTGAGTTGCGTGAATTTAGAAGAATTGAAGTAAATTCAAAAAGGTTCAAAGAATTCAAAACAACTTGAAATAATTCTGAATAAATTAATAAGAATTCAGGATGAATTCCAAATAAATT
This sequence comes from Andricus quercusramuli, assembly GCA_932178445.1. NCBI lineage: Eukaryota > Metazoa > Arthropoda > Insecta > Hymenoptera > Cynipidae > Andricus > Andricus quercusramuli. Next base: position 18,458 of record CAKNXH010081936.1, read on the forward strand.
TGAGAGAAATTCACAGACATTTGATAAAATCCGGTGGAATATTTCAAAATATCTTAAAACCTGATAGTTTATCTAAAACTGTTCCATAACTTCCGAAATTCTAGGAAATTCTTTAAAACCTCATTCAAATTTGATCAAAACATTGAAATGTTTTAAATCTCTTAAAAATACGTTTGATTTTTTTTAATGTCCTACAATATTTAAAATTCTTTGAAATCCCTTCAAATTATTGAAATCAATTAAATATTTTTTGGAATTTTTAAAAATACCCTGAAATATTTCAAATCCTTTGAATTCATTAGAAATCCCTTGAAACTTTTTAAAACTGTTGAAAATTCTTTGGAACTTTTAAAAACAGTCTGAAATCCTTTGGAATCATTTCAAATTCATAAAAAAATAATTTTCTATAAAATAGTTAAATTTTGAACCAAAGAGATAAATTTTTTACCCAGAAGATTAATATTCTAACACAAAAGACAAGTTTTCAACAAAATAGTGAAATTTTCAAAGAAAAAAATGAATTTTCAACTAAAAAATTGAATTTTTCACAAATTTATTGAATTTTTAAACAAAAAAAAAGGAATTTTTAAGCAAAAATGGAATAGTTACATTATTAGTTGAAAAATTACTTTTGAACCAATTAGTTGAATTTTCAATCAAATACATGAACTTTCAAATAACCAATATTAATCTTTAACCAACAAAAAAATACATTTTTAACCAAATAGTTGAATTTTTGAATGCATGAATTAAATTTTCAAGTAAAAAAGATAAATTTTCAAGTAAAGACGAATTTTCAACAAAATAGTTAAATTTTCAACCGAAAAAAAGAGTTTTTAACCAAAAAGATGAATTATTTACCAAGAAGATATTCTAC
>CAKNXH010081937.1:0-19902 GCA_932178445.1 Andricus quercusramuli
GATTCAATAAAATCATTTAAATCCTGTGAAATTCCTTGAAATGCCTTGAATCTCTTAAAATCTTTGAAATCGCTAAGAATCCCTTGAAATTTAATTTTATTTATTTTCAAGGTTCTTTAGAAATCTCTTGAAATCTTTAAAAATTCTATACAATTCTTTTTTAATCCCTTGAATTTTTGTAATCTCTTGAAATTCTTTGGAATCCCTTAAACTCCCTTTAAATCTTTTCTTTCTAAATCGAAAAATCCATTAAAGAAAGTAGATATTATTTGAAATCATTCAGAAATAAATGAAATTGAACTTATTCATTACAGTTTTCTAAAAAAATGTTGAATCCCTGGAAATCTCTAGAAATCGTTGGAATAGCTAGAAATCCCTTGAAATTTCATTTAACTTATTTTCCAAATTTCTCTCAAAATTCCTTGAAATCTTTGGTATTCCTACAAAATTCTTTTGAATCGTTTGAAATTGCTTACAATTCTTTGGAACCCCTTAAACTCCCTTGAAAACTTTCCTTTGGAAAGCGTAAAAATCCATTAAAATAAGAAGAAATCATATGAAATATCTTGAATATTTAAATTCAATTAAACTTATTCATTAAAGTACTCGAAAAACCCGTTGAAATTCCTTGAAATCTTAGGAGATTCAATAAAATCATTTAAATCCTGTGAAATTCATTGAAATGCCTTAAAATCCCTTAAAATCTTTGAAATCGCTAAGAATCCCTTGAAATTTAATTTTATTTATTTTCAAAGTTCTTTAGAAATCTCTTGAAATTTTTAAAAATTCTATAGTCTATACAATTCTTTTTTAATCCCTTGAATTTTTGTAATCTCTTGAAATCCTTTGGAATCCCTTAAACTCCCTTTAAATCTTTTCTTTCTAAATCGAAAAATCCATTAAAGAAAGTAGATATTATTTGAAATCATTCGGAAATAAATGGAATTGAACTTATTCATTACAGTTTTCTAAAAAAATGTTGAATCCCTGGAAATCTCTAGAAATCGTTGGAATAGCTAGAAATCCCTTGAAATTTCATTTAACTTATTTTCCAAATTTCTCTCAAAATTCCTTGAAATGTTTGGTATTCCTACAAAATTCTTTTGAATCGTTTGAAATTGTTTAAATATCTTAAAATTCTTTGGAACCCCTTAAACTCCCTTGAAAACTTTCCTTTGGAAAGCGTAAAAATCCATTAAAATAAGAAATCATATGAAATATCTTGAATATTTAAATTCAATTAAACTTATTCATTAAAGTTCTCGAAAAACCCGTTGAAATTCCTTGAAATCTTAGGAGATTCAATAAAATCATTTAAATCCTGTGAAATTCCTTGAAATGCCTTAAAATCTTTGAAATCGCTAAGAATCCCTTGTAATTTAATTTAATTAATTTTTCAAAGTTCTCTTGATATCTTTGGAATTGTTAAGAATCCCTTTTTTTCAACGTTCAAAATTCAACGTTTTTTTAAATCATATTCAGTGGGGACTCTTGAATTTTTGTAATCTCTTGAAATCATTTGGAATCCCGTAAACTCCCTTTAAATCAATTTCAATGCCAAAACTTTTAACGTTCTTCAGAAATCCATTGAAATCTTTGAAAATCCTACAAAATTCTTTTAAATCCTTTGAATTTTTTGATTCTCTTGAAATCCTTTGGAATACCATAAAATACCCTGGCGGACCGAACGAACGGAATGGATACGCTACAGCGTATCCTTATAGTATCCACATCGTATCCTCTCCGTATCATGCAAGAAAAACTCATTAAAAAAGAAAGATTAACATTTCACTTGTTGAAATTCGGATTCTACGTGAAATTTTGCGTTAAGAGGTCACGGAGTAATCGCAATAGTTTTTCTTGCAACATTAAAAACTTTTAATAAATATAATACTCATCGATGACGTGCGCTGAAGGCGACTTCGAACGCATCGTCATTCAGTAGCAGTTCATAGGCTTTATCCGTCGACGATGCGTTTGAAGTCGCCTTCAGCCCACGTTATCGAGAAGTATTATATTTTTCTAAAGTTTTTAATGTTGCAAGAAAAACTATTGCGATTACTCCGTGACCTTTTAACGCGAAATTTCACGTAGAATCCGAATTTTAACAAGTGAAATGTTCATCTTCCTTTTTTAATGAGTTTTTCTTGCATGATACGGAGAGGATACGATGTGGATACTATAAGGATACGCTGTAGCGTATCCGCTCCGTTCGTTCGGTCCGCCAGGGTACCTTTAAGTCTTTCCTTTGGAAATCATGAAAATCCAAAAAAATATGTAAAAATCATTTTAAGTTCCCTTGAATATAAATTAAATTAAACTTATTAACCTTATTCATCGTCTCTAAAAAAAAATGTTAAAAATCCTTGAAATATTTCGGAATCGTACGAAATTCCTTGAAATCCGTGGAATTAATTTTTTTATTTTTTGAAAACCGAAGAAATACTTTAGAATTACTTTAAATGTTTCAAATCCCTTATTAAATCCCATGAAATTTGTTGAAATTCGTTGAAATCCATTGAATTATAAATTCTTTCAATATTGTAACAATTTTCAATTTTCTTATAATGATTTTTTTCTAGAAGCGTGAAAAAATGATAAAAAAATCATACTGAATTTCCTATTATTTTTCTTTCGTATGAATGGATTCCACGAGATTGCAGAGAGTGTACACCAAATTGCAGGAGTAATTAACCTCTCGATTAATATGTAGGTTCAGAAATATATATCAATATGTATGAATAATATTACTGTACCTATCACAGAATGTAAGTTTTTTAATACAGTGGAACCTTGTTCATTTCAAACCTGTGTTAGTGAGATACTGCGTTAAGATGAGTAAATTAGCCTAATTAAAAAAAAAATATTATAATTAATCTTTAGCTGCCTATAATTATGAATGGGATAAGAAGGCGCGGAGAAATTGAAATGAACCAGTTTCTTCTGTAATCGTGTTTTAATATAAATAACATCTACACGGAAACAAATATAATGCTGTAGTACGAATGTGTTTAGAAGAATTGGCACCTGCTATTATACCAATTAAATAACCGAGCTGCCAATACGCAATGTAATTTTACAAAACATGTATTGTAATTTCACAGTCGAAGGTGGCGCCATTTAACAGTGGCGCATGCGCACAACTTTCAACTTTACAATACTCTTATTGCAGTTTCAAAAAATTATTAAAAAAATATTGTGACTTCAATTTACAATGTCTCGATAGTACGTGTATGGGGCAATCCATAAATTACGCAAAATATTTTTTTGGGGGAGGGGTGACACTGTTACGTAATTTTTTAAATAGAATAAACCCAACAGAAAATCCATGTATACAAAATTATAGTATAACGTTATAAAGACTTCAATAGCGGTATAATTAAATTAGTATTTTTATTTTTTGCACCATTCTGTAAAAAAAATAATATCCATGAAAACAAAGTTTTTTTCACTATTTTTGAAAATACTACTATCCGCAAAATAATTTAAAGATTTTTTAAGTTTATCGGGCTAGGGTAAGATATTTGGGAAACACCAAAGGACTTCAGAGGATTTCAAAATATTTCAAAGAATTTTAAGGAATTTTACGGGATTTTGTAAGATTTCCGAGGATTTCGGTACTTTTGAAGGAATTTACAGACACTTAACAAGAAGGTATTTTAATGAATTTTAATGAATATCACGGGATACCAAAGGATTTTTTATTTTTTTAATGAAATTTTAAAGAATTTATTTTAGGATATTCTCCAAGATACCAAGGAATCTCAATAGATTTCAAGAATTTGAAGAGATGTCAAGGGATTTCAAAGGATTTAGAGTATTTTAAAATTATTTCAAGTGCTTTAAAAAATGTCAACAAATTTCAAAAGCTTTCAGATAATTTATGGAATTTCCAAGGATTTTTTTAAATGATCTTAAGATATTTAAAAATTTGTCATGCGGTTCTAAAGAATGTCTTGAATTTCAGACTATTTGGAAGGATTTTATAGGACCTACAGGGTTTTAGACTTTTTTTTAAATATTCCAAGGAATTTTAAATAGATTTCCAGACATTGAAAGGATTTGAAATATTTTAGGGTATTTTCCAAGAGTCCAAGGATTTTTTAATCAATTACAATAAATGCAATGGATTTTGAAGGATTTGAAATATTTTAAGTTATTTTCAAAGATTCCAAGGCATTTTGAATAGGTTTCAATAAATTGAAAGGATGAGAAATATTTTAGAATATTTTTAAATATTTCAAGAATTTTTCAACAGATTTCAATAAATTTCGAGAAATTAGTTTAATTTTACGGAATTTCAAGAGATTTTATAATATTTTAATGAAATTTCAAAGAATTTATTCACAACAATTGAGGGAAAATCATTAAAGATTTCACGTTTAACTTATCGAAAAATCTAGAAAAATACATAATCCATATTAAATAATTGGAGATGTGTACTAGTAATTTGAAAAAAAAATCTTGAAGATAAATTTTTGTATGAATATTTTTCTACTAAATGAGAAAGCTTTTTATACTTTTTAATTTTCTGGGAGTCTTTGTATATATAGTATATATATATATATATATATATATATATATATATATATATATATATTTTTTTTATTTTTTTCACGTTCACGTTTAATACTATTTTAATTTAGTAAATTGTATCTAATAAGACATGGCAGAAAATATTTGGGAAAATTACGTAACATAGGGGGAAAAGGCGGCGTAAAATGTGTTACTTAATTTATGGACGGCCCCTATAGAAAATTATCAAGTTTTTTTAAACATATTTTCCAATCGAACAGAGAAATATAACATGGATCTTTGGTACGGCGGCACATTTTGTCGATCCATTTTAGTTTATTGTTCTTTCGCATCGTAAGTATAGTTATAGGTATTACCTGTTTTTTTTTTGGCTTGGTAACTATGTAAATGATAAAATTAAATATTTTTTCGAGCTATTATTCGTTTTAGTAAGTGTGTATGTGTGTGTGTTGTAATGTTGCGATCCACGACTCATCCTCACGCCGGTTTCAGAATGAGGTCGTACGTACGCCCTGAAACAGTCGTGCGGACGAGTCGTGGAGTCGCGGACGTTTTATAGACTAAAACTCCAAATATTCATCTGTGCTCGGCGCAATATTATTTTAACTTATCAGTCCAAATGACATATATGTTCTATATGATCGTATTATTAGATTATAATACTCACATGTAAGTATTCAAACGCATAAAATGTAATTGCTGTGACGCATTAGTCTGGCAGTATGTACTTTAGTGTGTAAACTCTCTGCGAGCAGTGTCAAGATCTACTCTTAAGAATTATCGAACAATGACTTATTAATGTACAATGCAATGTATATATATATGATTAAAGTACAGTACTTTTGTAATGTATATATGGCTATATGCCTACTTAGTCATTGGAAGCATTTTTTGGGTCGAGTGTAAAGTCCACTTAATTACCGGAACCGCGCAACAAAGTATCTTAACAGACTAGGAGAGTGCTGGTAGAATGTACTTATAAAGATTCGGATTGTTTGATGAGCACATAATTTTTAGTACATCTAGGTATATCAGTCGTGTCGATTTTACATACAAAGTCGCCATATATATATTTAAATATTTTGTTTATTTCAGGACTCTACACTCCACCCTATTTTTCCTAAATCTACACAGTAATGTTGTGTAAAATCATAAAAGATTCACGAAATTTCCTAAATTCTAAAGCATAATGCAATTACCGTAAAAACAGTGGGTAAAGTTTGCTATTACCTATACATGACAAGTTAAAACTTTCGGTCTTGAATTTAATATTCATTTTATGATGGTTAGTTGGATATTACTGAATAGAGTATATTTCAGTACTAATATGTGACTGCGCTCAAAACCATTGCAGTCATTCATTAGTGCGTGTTTGATATAAAGATAAAATGATTATTTTTTCAATGTACCCTGATTCAGTTTTGAATATAGCCTTTTTAGTTCTTGATAGTTGGCAGTGATTTGCGCTATTCGTATGACTTAAGATTATTGTAAAAAAAGTGCAAACTTTGCTGTGCTTAAGAACGAACGAAAACTATTGATAAAATCAATTGCAAAAAGAAAAAAAAAGAAGAAATTAAATTGATTGTTGCAGCAGCTTTCGTATATTCTTAATGATTCGCTTTATAAAATCCGTTTTCATTGTCGCCTCAACTCTTGACTTGCAGAATACTCACTAAGGTATTCATATATAAGTACAACACTGTTGATTTGAGTATTGCTTTATTAATGGCACTGATTCCTGAAACATCGCAGTGTCATTAATTGTTCAATACTAGTAAAAAAATATTTAAGAAACCGACAAGTGAGAATAAAAGATTCACTTTTCCATCAGTAAAACGTGAACAATATCTGCTCTATTATTACAAGTCATAAAATTCATTGCAAAAGGCAACGTGTGATTTCTGCTCCAAGTGTTCCACTACAGAAACCATATGAAACAAAGACATTTTCGAGACTTTATCGACTGCTGTAATCATCGTGAACATTGAATCCGCAATTCAGCTGCCCCTTATGGTTATTTGTAGTAATCTGAGTTTGTGTATGAGATGGGGAATCTCCGAGCATAGCTAACATATATTTGCGCGTGGGTGAATCTTCTGTATTTCGTTAGGGGGGCACGTAGGGGGGAGGTTTCCTATACGTTGGAGTAGGTTTTGGTCGATTTTGACGATTATTGTCGCGATTTGTGGCAAATGGCGGTGGTGGTTGATACGGTTCTTCGGAATTCTCCTTTGACAACATAGGCACGTCTGCGCCATCTTCTGTTTTCTGATATTCAGGAGGAGGGAGTGGTGGTTTTTCTTCCTTCAGAATTATTGGTGATTTATTACCTGCAATTGCAAAAAATACAGTTTAGAATCAATTTCATGTCTTGAAAGTATGCCCTTACGAACAAATATTACACGAAATTCAGTGTCTATAGGCCTGTTATGATTTTCCTACCATTTTTTTCCTGATTCTAGATAAATCATGATAAAAATCATCATAAGAAAATCTGTATAGAAATAGTGTTAAAATATTGCAAGAATTCAAGCACAAAATAGTGAAACTAAAAACGAATGATTTATTTATTTAACGTAGGATTTCAAGGATTTTAAACGATTTCGTCAGATTTCAGGATTTAGATTTTTAAAATTCCATAGGATTTCAACGGATTTTGAGAAATATACAATTATTTCCATGAATTTAAGAAATTTGGTCCAATAGATTTCAAGAGATTTGAAGATATTTCAAGGAATTTCATAAAACGTAAAGGATTTTATCGAATCTCCAAGGATTTCAAATATTTCAAAAGATTTAACAGATTTGTAGGAATTTGAACGGGAATTTTTTTAGCGAACTTTAGTGAATATGTTTAATTTAATTTATATTTAAGGAATTTCAAAGGATTTCAACTTATTTTAATAGATTTTTACGGGCTTTAAATCTTTCAAGGGATTTTAGAGGGTTTCAAAGATTCCCAAGCATATATCCGGGGATTTTAAGGGATTCCAAAAGATTCAAAAAGATTTCAAGAGATTACAAGATATTTCAAGGAATTTCATAAGATTTGAAGGATTTTATTGAATATCCATAGATTTTAAATATCTCACGGGATTTACAAGATTTCTAGGGATTTGAAAGGATTTTTTATACAAGTTTAGTGAATATATTTAATTTAATATATATTTTAGGAATATCAAATGATTTCTATTTATTTTAAATGAATTTTTACGACTTTCAAATGTTTTCACGGATTTTAAAGAGTTTCACTTTTTTATTTTTATAGAATCTCAAATTATTAAAAAGATTTAAAGATATTTCAAAAATTTAATTTAGTTTCGAAGAACAACATCAGATTTAAGGGATTTTATGGAATCCCGAAGTATTTCACAGATTTTAGGGTATTTTAAAAATTTTATGAGATTTTGAAGAATTTCTAAGATTTGCAAAGACTTTAAGGGACTTTAGGAGATTGCAACGGATTTCTAGATTACTTTAGGGAAAAAATGTAATGTATTTTTAAGAGATTTAAAATGATTTCTAACTATTTCTGTTTCAAAAGTTTGAAAGGAATTCAAAAAGGTTTTGGAGATTTCAAATGATTTTTACAGATTTTAACAGATTTTAATGGATTCAAAAATATTCCTGAATGTATTGAGATTCCAAAGGATTTTCATAGACTTCAATGGAATTTGAACCGATTTTAAAGATATCAAGGGAATTCACAGATTTTTTATGTGTAAAATTTATTTGTGCAGAATCGCTATTTTTATGTACTTTGTACTTCTGTCTAGTTTGTCTACCTTTTTACATTAATTCTTTAATCATTTGTCTAATATTTATTCGAATGCAATATAATGATTTTGAATAATTATTTTCTATAATGTATTTCCTATAATCGCAATACAATTATAGGCAATTCATTATAGGCCTTTACGAATTTTCCTATAATATTTTTTCGCAAAGGCAGTATATGTAAGCTGGTAGTTTCCCGAAAGTATTGTGTTTTGTGAGCATTCGAAATAAAATACTTAAATAGTATAGAACTCTACACACACAAGAAAATATTTTGTATAGAAAGGCAAAAACTATACAATTTCAACATTTTATCGTGAAAACATATTAATATTATTAACTTAAATATGAAATATATGCTAAATACTTATAAATTTTCGCAAAACTCGTACAGTTCATGAAAATTTTAAAATTCGTGAAACATCCTCCTAAATACAGTAATAGTGATTTTCTACGTCGGCCTTAAAATTAAAATAATCTCTTTTTAAAATGTTTTTCTTAGAATATAGCAAAGGAGCGTCCACATATTACGTGACACTCTAAACAGGAATGAGGGGGGGGGGGGGCTGCCCTGACGTAACAAAGTGTCACTTTTCATCAAAAACTAAAATTTAAATTTAAAATAAAATTTAAGTTATCGACAAAAAAATTAATAGTTGCATTTTCAACCAAACAGTTATCTTTTCAAGCCGAAAATACGAATTTTTTAGAAGGTTAAGTTTTTACACAAAAAGTTGAATTTTCCAATAAAAAATTCATTTTCAGTCTGGAGAGATGAATTTTCAAACAAGAAAGATGACTTTTCTACCATAACTGATGAATTCTCAATTCAAAAGGACAAAGTAAAAAAACCAGTTGAATTTTCAACAAAATATTTGCATTTTCAACCAAATAGCTAAATTTTTAACATACAAAGATGAATTTTCAACCAAGAAGATTCATTTTCTATCAAAAGACGAATTTGCAATAAAGTGCATGAATTTTTAATCAAAAAACAGAGATTTTCAACAACAAAAATAATAAATTATCAAAAAAATACATGAATTTTCAACAAAAAATGCAATAGTTCAATTTTCGGTTAAAAAAATTAATTTTCAATCAAAAAGAAAATGATTTTTCAACAAAATAGTTAATTTTTCAATCCAAGAGGTGATTCTTCAATCAAAAAAATTAATTTTGAAAAAAGTAGTTCAACTTTAAAACAGGTAGTTGAATTATTGACCAAAAAAGATGATTTTTTAACAAAATAGTTGCATTTTCAACAAAATAATTAAATTTTCAATCAAAAATGGAATAGTTACATTTTCAAGGAAGAAAATTATTTTTCAACAAAAAGAAACTAATTTATAGCAAAACAGTTACATTTTCAACAAAAAGACTTTAAACTAAAATGATGAATCTTAAAAAAAAAAGGAATTTCCAAGAAAAGAGTTCAACCGAGGTGAATTTTAAACCAAAAAGTTGATTTTTTAACTAAGAAGATTAATTTTCTACGAAAAATATAAATGTTCAACAAAATACATGAACTTTCAATAAAACACATGAATTTTCAACCAAATACTTAAATTTTCAACTAAAAAAGATAGATTTTCAACTAAAAATAGAATATTTAAATTATCGGTTTAAAAAAATCAATTTTCAATCAAAAATAGAACAAATTTTAAACAAAATAGTTAAATTTTTAATTCAAGAACTGAATCTGGATCAAAAGAGTTGAATTTTCAACGAAGACAGATTTTTAAGTAAAAAATTAGAAAAATCGCAACCAAATGGTTGAATTTGCAAGCTAATTTTCAAGCTAAAGCCGAACTTTCTACAAAATAGTTGAATTTTGAAACTGAAAAGGTGAATGTTAAATAAAAAAGTGAATTTGCAAACAAATATCATACTAAAAGAAATTAACTTTTAAAGAAGAATAGATCATGGATGTTCTTATTGGGTTCTATTAATTCTGTTCAAATTTATGCGAAAAAACGATAAAAAAGAAAAGCTTCTTGAAAGCAGGGGAAAAAACAAGAATGCTTCAAAAACGGGGAAAAGAGTTTACAAACGGCCCCTAATCAGTTGAGCTCATCTTCCATCTAAGTTTATCTTTAAATTATACCAATGTTCTCAAATTAAAAAAAAAACGTCTGGTATCAAATAGTTTTAACTCATTATTCATTGTTCGATTGACGGATGTACAACATGAAATTTATATTTCGTATTTAAAAATAGGAGGGGAGTCAGCTTCAGTGTCAAATGACATTTTAAGGTGGGTTTTACCGAAATATCACAGATTATCACAAATTATCACAAGAAGGAGGTGTGAGTAAAACAATCACTGAAAATAGAGTCACGTAATATGAGGACACTCCCTAAAAAGATGAGTTTTACCTGGATCTGGCTTCTCGTCGAATTCATCCTGGAATATTACGGGGATTCCCTTATTTCTAAAAGACTGTCTTTCATCGTCTTGTTCACTAATACTCATTTTTCCACTACGCCTTCGTTTGTAGAATATGCAGGCTATGATACCTGCTAAAACAAGCATAGCTAGTATAATAATGGCTGGAAGAACAAATGTGATCAAATAATCATCTGTAGATGTTCCCACTGATCTGGAGTCGTCATAACTTGGTATAAAACTATCTGGCGTGTGAACGCCTGTCAATTCCCCTAAGCACGAGCCCAACGGAGTGAGGGTAATTTGTTTCACTGGAAAATTGTTACCACCCATCACTGTGTCGACAAGATCTGTCAAAGTTTTATCCTCTTTGACAACGACTCTTCGTAGTTTATCAATATCCTCATTCGGGCATCGAGTCGTGGCCAAAGTCCTATTACGCCACGTTACCACGGTACTACCTCTGGTAATGCTTTCCAAAGACACTGTGCTTGTATCTCTATCACCAAACAATTCGCAAACTTTTTCAATAAAGAGGCGTTTGCTTTTGGCTGATTTTACGAACTCGTCATATACAACTTCTAAGGTCATGGAGAATTCCACGCTGTAACTTACAGGTAGAGGATGATATACATTAACCTTTAAGCTGTCTCTGGCAGACAAACCTGAAAAAGAAAAAAAAATTGTTATGCATTTCATGCTTTTAGATCCCACATTCACAGGGCTGCCATACAATAATTTACTTGAAAGAAGTGAAAAAGTGACCTATTTAAGAATGTTTCAAATAATCCCAATTTCGAGAATCCCTGACATTACCTGACCAATTTTTCAATTTCCCTAGCCGTTATAAAATTTTCTTTCAGGCACAAAAACAACATTACACTTAAGAGATCAATAATGTTAATAAGGGTGCGGAGGGGAATTTTAAAATCTTACGTAAGACTTTTTCTTACTAAAAATGAACTTTTTACCAAATAGTTAATTTTTCAACCAAAAAGATAAATTTTAAACTTAAAAGATTTGTTTGAACAAAAAAAAAATATTTTTTTTATCGAGAAGAATGATCTTCTACCAAAAATAATCACCTTTTAACAAAATATTAAATGAATTTGTATTAACTGGATTAATGTTTTGAATTTTCCACTCAAACGATAAATTTTGAGTTCAAGAATGGAATAATTAAATTTTCAGTTAAAACAATTAATTTTAAATAAAAAAAAAAAGAATCTTCAACAAAATAATAAATTTTTTAACCAAAGAGATGATCTAACCCAATTTTAAACAAAAAACAGTTGAACTCAATCAGAAAATACAAATTTTCAGTAAACTAGTTGAATCCTTAACCAAAATAAATTGATTTTCAAACCAAAGAGATAATTTTTCTAAAAAATATTTCAGTTTTCCCCCAAAATAATAACTTTTAACATAAAAAAATTCACTTTCAAGAAAATTGTTGAATTTTAAAGCCAAAAAAATGAATTTTCTACAAAGAAGTTGAATTTTAAACCCCTAAATATGAATTTTCTACCAAAATAATTGAATTTTCAAACCAAAAAGGCGAGTTTTTAACCAAACAAATGAATTTTCAACTAAAAAAGATCAATTTTCTTACAAAAATGAATAAAAACAAAACAAAAATTTTGTAGAAAAAAGTTTAAATTTCAGTCCAATAAATATGAATTTTCTACCCAAAAAGAGCAAATTTTCAACAAAATACGTGAATTACAAACTTAAAAGGATAGAAAAATAGAATGGTTAAATTTTCAATCCTTAAAATTAATTTTAACCCAGAAAACGAATTATCAACAATATAGTTAAATTTTTAAGCCAAAAATGAATTATTAAGCCAAAAACAGTAATTTTTTACCGAGAAGATTAATATTCTACCACGAAAGGCGAATTTTCAACAAAACAGATTAACTTTCGACCAAACAGTCGAATTTTCAACTGAAAGGATACATTTTCAAACAAACATGAAATAGTTAAATTTTCAGTTGAAAAAAATTAATTTTCACGTAAAAGAATAGATTTTTTTACAAAGGAGTTTAGCCTTCAACTAACTAGTTTCATTTTCAACCAAAAAGATGAATTTTGAACTAAAAAATGATTTTAACTGAAACATATGAATTTTCAACTAAATAGTTTAATTTTCAACTGAAAAAGACAAATTTTCAACCAAATAGTTGAATTTTTAACTAAAAAGGATAAATTCTCAAGCAAAAATGGAATAGTTACATTTTCAATTAAACAAATTAATTTCCAATTAAACTGAAGAATTTTCAACTAAAATGATGAATATTTAATTGAAATAATTGATTTTTTTAACCGAAAAGATAAATTTTCAACAAAACACATGAATTACAAACTAAAAACCATCAACTCTCAACAAAAAATAAAATAGTTACATATATTTTCAGTTATTAAAATTATTTATTAACCCAAAAAAAAGTTTTTTTTCTACAAATAACTTAAATTTTTAACCAAAGAGATGGATTTAAACCGAAAAGATGAATTTTCAATAAAAAAACATGAATTTTCGACTAAGTAGTCGAATTTTCAACTAAAAAATATAATTCGTCAAATACACATGGAACAGTTAAATCTTAAAAAAAAAAAGAATAATTTTCAAAACAAAAAGTTTTCTGACAAAATAGTTAAATTTTCAACAACAAAAGAAAAAGAAACTTTCGAAAAAAATGATGAATCAATCAAACAAAATGAATTCCTAACGAAAAGATTTTTAGATAAAATAGTTAAATATTCAACTGAAAAAAATAGGATTTGAACTGAAACGATGAATTTTTAACTGGAATACATGAATTTTTAACGAAAAAGAGGATTTTTCATCCAAGAAGATTAATTTTTACCAAAAAATACGAAGTTCCAATAAAATACATAAATCTTCAACTAAAAAAGATAAACTGTCAACCAAAAATTGAATAGTTATATTTGCAGTTAAATAAATTAATGGTCAACCGAAGAGATGAATTTTCAACAAAAATGATTGAATATTGAATTTGAATAGCTACATTTTTAGTTAAAAAATCTAATATTCAAGCAAAAAAATAAAATAAAAAAAAGTCACTTTTTCAAACAAAGTGATGAATTTTCAACTAAAATTACGAATCTTTAAACTAACAAAATAAATTATGAACAAAAGAGTTTAACTTTAACCAAGTAATGGAATTTCCATTTAAAGAAAAAAATATGAATTCTGAACGAAAAATGTAGTAGTTTATATTTCAACCAAAAAAGATTTTAATTTTAAATAAAAAATAGTTGAATTCAACCAAAAGAGACGAAGTTTTAACATGAATTGAATTTTCAACTATGAACGATTTTTCAGTCAAGAGAAAGAAATAATTGCAAACGAACTGTTCAATTTTTAAACAAACAGCTGAATTTTCAAACAAGAAGATCAATTTTCAACATATAAAGCTACTTTAACAAATTAAGAATCATTATTATTCAATTTTATATTGTAATTCAAAAAAAAATTAGGCACGCTCTCGGAAAAGTTCCCTGGCGTTAATAAAAAATTTCCTAACATTTCTAGGTTTTTCCAGCTAAATAAAAATTTCCTGAAAATTCCAGGGTTCCCAGGGACATCCTGTTGTCAAATAGTGTCAATAATAAAGAGAGTTTCGACCCTGTACATTATATAAAATTAATTACGAACCTTCTTTATCTCTCGCCTCCAACATGTAACTTTTTGACTTGTCATCACTTTTCATTGGTACACCATAAAATTCTTGATTCTTGCTATCAAATTGTAGCCATTCATCTGGAGAAATTTCCGAACCATCGGCATTCTTGAGGGACAAGTTCAAACTACGCGTTGATCCGTCTTTTGTGTCAAAGAACGTATCCTGAAAAAAGCACCGACAATCATTAGAGTTCTTCCTTGAAATATATAAAATTTTATAACAGAAAAGTGTTCTAAAATTGAAAGAAAATAACTTACATCGGGTACTTTGAATACAAATAGTTGTCCAACAGTGCAATTCAAACGATCTATTTGATTTCTCAGAATAGGGTTTAGGTTTACAACTGGATTTTCAGTTGTAGATTCTGATTTTGAATGTTTTATTTTCGCACTGCTACACTGACTGCGATCACTAGGCCGATTGATAATAGTTGTCACATTAATTTCTGGTAAAAAGATATTTTTTAAAGCTCGGCTGGGATTTCCCTCTTTATCGACTAGAACCTGTCGAACAAATAACAATTTTTATTAAAGAGTGTCACACTAATTAGTTTCTGCGTAGAACGGCTTTCATAAATAATTATTCTCCATTGAATTAACAATAATCAGAGTGGCATAAAATCCCAATTTCGAAATTCCTTGACTTCGCTAACCAATTTTTAATTTTCGCTGACCTTTTTAAATTTTTCATTCAGATATAAAAAGAACCTCACATGCAGAAGATCAACAATTTTAGTGCAAAAAAAGTGTCTCTAAATTTATTTTGAAAAATTTTAAGGACAACAGTAATTCAGAGTTTGCAGGGGTCAGCAACAAAATATATGAAGTTTCAACTAAAAAGATCAATTGTAGTTTTAAAAATCCTTTAGAACAAAGTAAAAACTAATTTTTAATAAAAAAGTTAAATTTTCAACTAGAGAAATGAATTTTCAACCAAAAAGACGAATTTTCAACATAATACTTGAATTTTCAACCAAATAGTTGAATTCTCAATTCAAAAAGATCAATTTTAAACAAGGAATTGCATGATTAAATTTTCAGTTAAAACAACAAATTTCAAACAAAAAAAAAGAGGTATTTTCAACAAAATAGTTAAACTTTTAACCAAATAATATTTTTATTCTGAATCATGAAGAGTTCAATTCACTTTAAAAAGACGAATTTTAAAGAAAATAGTTTGATTCTTAAACAAAACAGATTAACTTTCAACCGAACAGTTGCATTTTTAACGAAAAAAGATGAAATTTCTATCAAAAAGTTAATTTTCCATAAAATTGTTGAATCTTGAAGTAACAAAAAACGCATTTTCTATGGAAAAAAATTAATTTTCAACCAAAAATATAAATTTCCTACCAAAATTATTAAAATTTTAACCCAAAAAAGACGAGTTTTAAATCAAATAAATGAATTTTCAACTAAAAAAATATTGAATTTCAAGCAAAAATAGAATTTTCAGTTAAAACAATTAATTTTTTTACCAAAAAAAGGCATTTCCAACAAAATACTTAAAATTTCCACTAAATTGAACAATCTTCTGCTGATGGAAATGAATTCTCAACGAAAAGTGTAATAGTTGATATTTGCACAAGAAAAGGTGTTAATTTTAAATTATAAGTAGTTTAATTCACTTTAAAAATACGACTTTTAAAGAAAATAGTTGAATTCTCAACTAAAACAGATTAATTTTCAACCGAAGAGTTGCATTTTTAACTAAAAGATGAAATTTATACCAAAAAGTTAATTTCTCAGATAATTTTTGAATTTGAGGTAAAAACAAGATTTTTTGTTTAATTAATTGAATTTTCAACCGAAAGAGACGAATTTTTAACAAAATAAATGAATTTTCAATAAAGTAGTGTAATTTCCAACAAGCTAAAACAATTATTTTAACTCATAAAGATAAATTTTGAACCAAGAATGAAAAATGTAATTAGATTTACAGGTAACACAATTAATTTTCAAAAAATAATAATAAATTTTCAACAAAACAGTTTAATTTTCAACAACAAAATTTTTTTTAACAAAATAGTTCAATTTTCAACAAAAGAGATGAATTTTCAATTTGAAAAAAATGAATTCTCAACTAAAACCGATCAATTTCAATAGAACAGTAGCATTTTTAACAAAAATGATGACATTTCTAGATATCAAGAATATTTTTTTACTCATAGACAAAAAAGTTCATTCAAAATGTTGATTTTTCAAGCTAAAAATACAAACTTTCCACAAAAAGTTGGGGTTTCAACCAAAAAATATGAATTTTTAACAAAAACGTTAATTTCCCAAAAAATTGTTGAACTTTGGTGGCGAAAAAATGAATTTTCTACAGAAAATTGTAGTTTTAAACAAAAAAGAGGAAATTTTCACCACAAAGATTAGTTTTTTGTACAAATATAGACGAAGTGTTAACTAAAAAAGATCCGTTAAAAAAATGGAAGTTGCACTTCCATGAAAAAATTAAATTTCAATTTAAAAACAAATTTTCAACAAAGAAGTTAAATTTGCAATTAAAGAGATGAATTTTCAACATAAATGATGAATCTTCAACTGGAATAGTTAAATTTTCAATTAAAAAAGTAAACTTGAAAAAAATTCAACCAAAAGATGAATTTTCAACAACAAAGTTATTTTTTAATAAAGTGGTTCAACTTTCATCCAAATAATTTAATTTCCTACCAAAAATGATGAATTCTTATCGAGAGATGTACTAGTAGATTTTTCAAATGAAAAACATGTCTTTTTAATTACAAAAATTGAATTTGCAACCAAATAATAAAAATCTTAACTATCAATATAATCGTCAGGATGAAGCATCTCAAAAAATAATACAAGGCAAATTAATTATTAACAAGATCATTATATCAGGGTTGCCCCAAACTTCATTTGGGAAATTCTCTAACATTACTCTGGCCAATTTTTAATTTTCCTTGAATATTAATATTCGAATACGAGAATCTTAATCTTTTAACATTTTTAACATACAATCTTTCATACACAAAATGTAAAAATTTCAAAGTAGAATAAAAAATGTCTAATTATCCTTGGTAGTTATTTAAAGTACCTTTTATAAAAATTCCCTGACTTTTGAAAAATTTTGTTCAAAATTCCTGACTGAACTTACTTCCAATATATTAACAGCAGACAATTATTAGGTTTGAAAAATTTTAATGAAATTGTTAAGTTGAAAAAATCGGGAATAAATGAGAAATTTTGAAATATTTTAGATTGTGGCTTCGTGATTTAGACTGTGATAAAATGAACAATCTATTGTTAAAAAGGTGTGTTTTTCTACTGTCAACCCAAAAAATTAGAAATAAAGTGTAAACTACCAAAAACCGGGTTAGCAGAGAAGAAGTTTAAAATCCTATTTTTTCTTTAAGAGAATAAAAATTCCAGGACCATGAGCAAAATGCCAGGACTTTTCCAGGTAAAAAAAAAGTAAGAACTTTTCCAGGTTTTCAAGGATTTCCAGGAAGCTAGAAACCATAATATATTTGAGAAGAATGTATTTCATCACTAACCTGCAGTATTTGATCAATTTTGTCTACAGGACACTCTGAAAATGTTGAGAGAGTATCATTGGTCCATGATAGAATGGCCCGACCATCGTTTTCAATATGAATTGCGGTAATGGTTATATGTGAAATGTCCTTGTTTCCAAAAAGTTGAGCTAGATTGCGAATAGCCTGGTGCAAATTAATAAATGTATATTGTAGTAAACTGTTAACATTATATTATTTGATTACCTCGATATATTTAAATAATTTCCAACCTTAAACTCCCAGTCAACGTTATTTCGAAAAGCCCACGGCTCGAGAATATCCAAATACAAGTGGAATTCATATTCGACTCTCTTTGAAGGCTGTTGAACGTAAATCGGGAATTCTTCAGAAACACTTATACCTCTGCTATTCATAGCAGTCAGTCTGAAGTTGTGTGTTGAGATGTCTTCGACCAGCGGTCTAAAAATTAAAACAAAAAATTTCATTGAAATGTGTAATTAAAATGTTATTTTTAATATTTTTTCATTCTCCATGACCATTAATATTTAAAACCCAAAGTTCTAATCTTGTAACATCTTTAATACAGAATCTTTTATCAATGGAATTCATTATATTTTTTTCTATTTATTTATTTTATTTATTATTCTCAGAGCTTCCACAGTCTAATTTACTTGAAAAAACTGAAAAAATGACCTTTTCAAACCGAAAAAGTGACTAATTTAAAACTCAAAAAGTCACTAATGTGCATTAATAATGTGACTACTGTTCTTTTGAATTGAAAAAGAATTCAACAGAATTCGATTCATAAGACTTCAAAACAATTCAAGTTAAATTCAAAAGAATCAAAAGGAATGAAAAATTGTTTACAAATTCCATTAATTAAAAATAGTAATTTAAAAGAAATTCAAAATATGAAAAAATTAATTAAATACACTAAATTTAAAATGAGTTTAGAAAACTTCAAGATGAATCAAACGAAAACTAAAGAAAAATTCACTGAGTTGCGTGAATTTAGAAGAATTGAAGTAAATTCAAAAAGGTTCAAAGAATTCAAAACAACTTGAAATAATTCTGAATAAATTAATAAGAATTCAGGATGAATTCCAAATAAATTTGAGAGAAATTCACAGACATTTGATAAAATCCGGTGGAATATTTCAAAATATCTTAAAACCTGATAGTTTATCTAAAACTGTTCCATAACTTCCGAAATTCTAGGAAATTCTTTAAAACCTCATTCAAATTTGATCAAAACATTGAAATGTTTTAAATCTCTTAAAAATACGTTTGATTTTTTTTAATGTCCTACAATATTTAAAATTCTTTGAAATCCCTTCAAATTATTGAAATCAATTAAATATTTTTTGGAATTTTTAAAAATACCCTGAAATATTTCAAATCCTTTGAATTCATTAGAAATCCCTTGAAACTTTTTAAAACTGTTGAAAATTCTTTGGAACTTTTAAAAACAGTCTGAAATCCTTTGGAATCATTTCAAATTCATAAAAAAATAATTTTCTATAAAATAGTTAAATTTTGAACCAAAGAGATAAATTTTTTACCCAGAAGATTAATATTCTAACACAAAAGACAAGTTTTCAACAAAATAGTGAAATTTTCAAAGAAAAAAATGAATTTTCAACTAAAAAATTGAATTTTTCACAAATTTATTGAATTTTTAAACAAAAAAAAAGGAATTTTTAAGCAAAAATGGAATAGTTACATTATTAGTTGAAAAATTACTTTTGAACCAATTAGTTGAATTTTCAATCAAATACATGAACTTTCAAATAACCAATATTAATCTTTAACCAACAAAAAAATACATTTTTAACCAAATAGTTGAATTTTTGAATGCATGAATTAAATTTTCAAGTAAAAAAGATAAATTTTCAAGTAAAGACGAATTTTCAACAAAATAGTTAAATTTTCAACCGAAAAAAAGAGTTTTTAACCAAAAAGATGAATTATTTACCAAGAAGATATTCTAC
>CAKNXH010081940.1:0-20037 GCA_932178445.1 Andricus quercusramuli
ATCCAAAAAGTTACAGCAGTTTAAAGTGACCCAAAAATTTCAACAGTTCCAGGAGTTCTGCCCTCAATCCCCACCCCTGGAAGAGTTCTTTAAAAACTCTTGTACATCTCATTGATGAATTTGAAATCCGAAAAGCTACAGCAGTTTGAAGTGACTGACAAATTTTGTATTTACAAATTTTAACAGTTCCAGGAGTTCTGATCTGAGTTCCCCCCCCCCTTCCCCCTGGAAGAGTTCAATAAAAAAAATTGTATAACACTTTTCGATCAATTAAAAATTCAAAAGGTTATAGCAGTTCAAAGTAATCCAAGATGGTCCTCTAGTGATATTATAATATATCTAATGCTTCTCACAAAAAACAGCTATACGATGAAAAAAATTACCTCAAGTAGAAAGTCATCACTTCAATCAGCAGAGTTAATAAAATCAAACTTGGCTAAGTGATTCTTCAAGATATTTGAATTTGTAAATTTAATTAATTGAAAAATGACAGGAATTTTGAAAATGTATTAAAGAGGAAAAGAGGAATTCTTGGCGAGATTATTATTTTAATTATTGTAATAATAATAGTTATTATTATTATTAAAGAATAAGAAAATCACACTCAGCTTTCACTTTTTTCCTTTTCAATCCATTTTCACATTTTCTTTAATTTTTTCAATTTAATTACATTAAAAAATCAAGATATCTTTTAGAACTACTTGACAAACTTGGATTTCACAAAGTTGATTGTACTGATAACTTTTTACTTGGCTGATCTTTTTGCATCGTGGATGTTTTTGGTGAGATTTTATTTCTTTTTAAATAAACATTTTTAATCAATCAAGTACTTTTTTCAAATCAATAGATTTAATGCATTATGCTTTTGATAACATTATTTTCACGGTAACATGCATAACAATATGATGATTGTTCTGTAAAATGAGAAAAAAGATTATTTGAATAGTAGAAATATGTACTACTGAATACGTTCAATAAAATATTTTTTTGACAGAAAGAAATTTTCCTTATAACAAGAATGATTTTTTCATTTGGAAAACAATATTTATTGAAACAAGCAAAATTTTCTTGGATCAAATTTTTTATTGGATGTATTGAATACATTTCTTTGACCATAAAATAAATGAATAGTAAAATAAATCGAAACTCGGTTTAATAGTGAAGGCCGGTGTGACTTATTACTGAAAAGTCGACTTTTCTTCATAAAAAGTGTTTATCTTGAAATGTGTGTGCCAATCGAATAAATAGTGTAATCTGTAGGTTTTTCTAATTACTCAAAATGATACTTTTTTTTTTTTGAATTTGCCAAATCCAGTTTAACAGATATCGGAAATATAAACTCGCAGTAGTTATTTTTGTGTAATTTGTAATGTATTCCAAAGGTTTGATAAAAATCGGTGAATAATGATATAATGATAAAATAATGTAAAGAAATTAAAATAATATAATAATACAATAATTTAATATTGATTTCGAAGGAATCTTAAAAGGTAAAAAGTTTTATTTTCTAATAAAAAAAAAGAAAAAAAAAGTGAAAAATGCCAATTTCATTTTCTTGTTGGTCTTTCTGGTTTCTCATTGAACGCACGTGACGTTATGGTTGGAAATTGCAGAAGTCGTTGTCGGACATGCTGTTACAACTTTATTAAGTTCCTAATTTTATTTTTCGATTTGTCATGTTGCCCAGCACAATTTTGCTCGTAATAAAAAACATATAACTACGTTTTCTATATACTATATTGGTTTAAACCTTTTTTTTTATTCACACTAAATTCACATAATTCATATTTTTAGAGTTATATTCAAAACAAAAGACATAATTTGAAACCAAATGAAGCAGGACCTGATGTTTTAAATTTCGGACTACACATCTTTTTTATGCCGACTCCCTGCTTCTCCCACTTTCAAGAAGAATAAAAAAAATTTCAGTTATATCGATAACAGAGAAAATGAGGTAAGAAATTCTTTTGAATGAAATTAATATTGATATTATATCATATTCATTTTGAAATTCTTCAAATTCGTAAACAAAAATCAAACAGTAAAATTTTCAGTTAAAAATTTATTTTTAATTGAAGATAGAACTAATTGTCGACAAAATAGTAACACCCTTAACAAAAGTAGAATAATTTTGATTAAACAATAGAATTTTAAACCCAGGAAAGTTTTATACCAAAACTGGAATATTTGAATTTTCAGTTAAGAAAGTTAATTTAAAAAAAAGTCAACAAAGTACTGCAACAATAGTATATTGCGTGACGAGGGTCGAAAGGCAACGATTTCACGAGTGTGAAGTTAGCTGCCCGAGCGAAGCGAGGGCTGATAACATGACAGATAAATGCAAATGGCGACGCCATTTGCATTTATCTGTCACTTTCTTCCCTAGGGTTGAAAATTCGATTTTCGACCCGCTCCACAGGCATCGAAAGTCGAATTTTCGATTGAGGTATGATGAAAAAAAGATTTGAATTTTAGATGAATAACAGTTGGATGCAACCAAAAAAAGATAGTTTAAATCTGAATATAATTTAAATTTGAAATGAGTTTGGAATTAATTTTTAACAAAGTCGTACAACTTTTAACCAAGTAGTTTAATTTACAACTAAAAAAAATCGATTTCCAGGCCAAACATGAAATAGTGACATTTTCACCCAAAAAATTAATTTTCAACCAAAAAAGGAGGAATTTCCAACAAAATATTTAAATTTTCAACTAAAGAGATACATTTAGATTCAAAATGATGAATTTTCAACAGGAAAATGAATTTCCAACAGAGTAGCTAAACCTTCAACCGAGAATTTGAATTATCCACTAGAAAAGAGATATTTTGAACCGAAAATGGAATAGTTGGATAGTTGGATAGTTGATATTTCTACCAAAAAACATTTTTAATCAAACAAACTGGAATTCAACCAAGAAAGACAAATTTCCCACAAAATAGTTGCATCCTCAATCAAAACAGATTAATTTTGAAGCTTAATTAATTGATTAATTAATTAATTAATTTTGAAGATTAATTTTTGATCAAAAAACATGAGATTCATAATAAAAGAGCTGAATTTTCAAACAAAAAAGATTTTTCAGCCAGAAGAAAACGAAATTTCGAAAAAATTGTTGAATTTTCAACAGGATAATATGAATTTTCAATAAAGAGTTGAATTTTAAACCCAAAAAGATGAATTTTTCACAAAACTGCTGAATTTGCATCCGAAAAAGATAAGTTTTTAATAAAATTGTTGAATTTTTATTAGAAGAATCAAATCAACCTAATAGTTTCATTTTCAACCGGAAAGATCAAATTTTTACACAAAGATGTGAATTTCTAAGAAAAGATTTTAATTTTCTACCAAGAAACATTTTTCAAACAAGAAATTAAAAAATTCGAACCGAAGAGTTAAATTTTCAACCCAAAAAGAAAAATTTGCCACAAAATATTTGCATCTTTAACTAAAATAGATTAATTATCAAATAGCCATTTTTAAACCAAAAAAAATAGAAATTTGTCATAAAAGAGTATAATTTTCAATCAAGATAGTTGAATAGTTAAATTTTGAACCTAAGGAGAAGAATTTTTAACAAAACTTTCGACTTTTCATCCAAAAAAGATGATTTTTCAATAAAATTTCTAAATTTTCATCAAAAGAATTAAATTTCCATCTAAATAGTTGCATTCTTAACCCAAAAAGATAATTTTTTCACAAAATAGTTGCATCTTCAACCGAAATAGATTAATTGTTAAGCAGAAAGTGTAATTTTTTACAAAAAAAAATTGAAATTTATACTAGGAGAATTGAATATTAAAAAAAAAAAAGATTTTTTAGTCCAGAAGAAAACGTAAGTTCAAGCAAATTGTTGAATGTTCCACAAAGCAGTTGAGTTTTTAACAGGATCATATACATTTTTAACCAATATTCAAATTTTTTACCAAAATAGTTGAACTTTCAATCCCAAAAGACGAATTTTCAACAGAACTGTTGACTTTTACACCAAAAAAGATAACTTGTTTAGGAAATTGTTGAATTTCCATAAAAAAAATTGAATTTTAATCCAAACAGTTTCATTCTTAACCAGAGAAGATTGAATTTTTACACAAAGGGATGAATTTTGAACAAAATGGTTAAATTCTCCACAAACATTTTTTAGGCAAGGAAGGAAAAAATTTCGACAAAATTGATGAATCTTCAACAAAAAAGTTGATTTTCAACGAAATAGTCGAATTTTCAACTCAAAAAGACGAATTTTTAACAAAACGTTTAAATTTCTCATCAAAATGATAATAGTAGACTTTTCAATCAAAAGGAATCAGCTCAACTAGAAATAGTTGGATTTTCATGTTGTACTCTATGTACTTAGGTATTTAAATTTAAATAGAATTATTTTTAATTGAAAAACGGGAAAAGAGGCAAATAGGGTAAAGCTTGTGAAGAATAACAGTTTAAATGATCATTGAAGTTTAGTTTTATTACTTTTAAGATATTAGGTTGAAAAACGAAAAGTTTTGCGCAGAAAATAAAGGTAATTTTTGTGTAATTTTTGTTATCGGACTATGGAACATTTTAGGCCCTGAACTGCAATTAGTTTAAATGAAAAAATAAGTTAAAAGCGATTGAAACTTGAACGTATAATTTTTTCGAATTGTTTCAACTTTTACTAAACACTTTTTAAAAGCACTTTTAAATCCGGACTACAGAAAGTGTGTTTATCGGACTATGCAACAAAAAAAAAAAAGTTAAAAACGATTGAAACTTAAAAGTATAAATTTTTCGAATAGTTTCAACTTTTAAGCCTAGCCAAGCGCGGGAGCACTATAAAAAATAATGCTTCAATGAAATAATTAAGTAATCTTGCATTCGCATTTTCTTTTTAGCTTTCCTCTTAAATCAAAGACTCAAGAGTAAGACACGAAAGAGTCGTATCTTTCTAGATAGTGACGGAGAAGTTTAATCTAAGCGAAAAGGCGAAATGAGTCTTGCCTTGACAGGAATTCCGAGAGATTTAAGACGCGATAATTAAAGTTTTTAGGGTAACAAGATTGTTCTTGAGATTGATGGAAAGATCCGAGAACTTGACTGAAACCTTCAAGAAGTGGGACTGAGACTTGACCTGTAAAGAATTTCAATATTGTGCACAACTCAACGTAAAAAATGTAATAACGAATATTCAGTACAGGGATCCCGATATAATGTAATAACTTTATCTTCTGTCCTCCACAAAGCTATTATTGCGATACAAATATTTCGAGTATTTCTCCTGGTATCTCATTTTTGTTAATGAAAAAGTACCGAGTGTTTTAATTCGTTGAAAAAATGTTTCGTTGGTAAAACACTGATCCTCAACATCCTTAACATGAATCTGGCTTCTGTTTTTCGCTAGCAGGTCTAGCTCAATTCATATTTGCAATTAAACTTTTCAATAAAAAAAAGATTAACCATTTTTTTAAAGGGCGAAAAATGTTTTTTTCTTCCCCTTCCCGCAGATAAAGTCGAAGAAAAATGATTATTTGAGAAAAAAATTAAATTCGGATTAACCGTTTCTGAGATATCTTGAATAATGCGCACCCTTCTTCTCAATTTCCGAAAACCTGTATTTAATACTGTTCTTAGCATCAGATGTTCAAATGTGCTTTCCATGCAGTTATAAAAAATGAAACGATCAATCACATTGATACTTGTTTATGAATAGCATACAGTTCTGAAATATAATGCGATCAATCACATTTTCATTTGTTTCTAAATTTCATGCAGTTCTAAAAATTGAGAAGATCGATTTAGAAACAAATGATAATGTGAGTGATCGTCTTATGTTCGAGAATTGCATGAAATTCATAAACAAATGAAAATGTGACTTATTGCCTTATTTTTTTGACTTTTATGAAATTCACAAACAAGTACCTATGTGATTGATCGTCTTATGTTTTGGAACTGCATGAAATTCAGAAACAAACGACAATGTGATAGATCGCCTGGTGTTTTGAACATGTATGAAAGTCAAAAACAAGTCACGCTGTGAATGATCGTCTTCTGTTTTAGTCCTGCATTAAATTCAGAAATAAATAATAATGTGAGTGATCGTCCTATGTTCTAGACCTGTATGAAATTCATAAAAAAGTAACAATTTGACTGTCTTATGTTTTAGAACTGTATGTAATTCAGAAACAAATAACTATATGAGTTATCGTCTTATGTTCGAGAACTGCATAAAATACAACAACAAATGACAATTGATCGCCTCATGTTTTAGAGATGTATGAAATTCATTAACAAGTAACAATGTGAGTGATCGTCTTCTGTTTCAGAACTGCATGAAATTCAGAAACAAATAACTATGCGAGTGATCGTCTTGTAGTTGAGGGCTGCATGAAATTAAGAAATAAATGAAAATGTTATTGATCGCCTAATTTTTTAGAGATGTATAACATTTATAAATAATAAACAGTGTGGTTGATCGTCTAATGTTTTAGAACTGCATGTAATACAGAAACAAATGACAATTTGAGTGATAGTTTTAATTTTAGAACTGTATGAGATTCATAAATAAGTAGCAATGTGATGAGTGTTCTTATGTCTTAAAACTGCATAACATTCAATAACAAATTACATGTGAATGATCGTCTTATGTTTTAAAACTGGATGGATTTCAGAAACAAATAACAATGTGATTGATCGACTTATGTTTAAGAACTGCATAAAATTTAGAAAAAAATCATAATATGAATGATCGTCATATGTTTTGGAGCTGTATGAAATTCATAAACAAATGTCAATGTGAGTGAGCGTCTTATGTAATAGAAGTGTATAAAATTCATGAACGAGTAACAATGTGATTGATCGTTTTATGTTTCGGAAGTACATGGAATTCAGAAACAAACAACGTGATTGATCGGCTTATGTTTTGTACCTGAATGAAATCCATGTACAAGTAACAATGTGACTGATCGTCTTATGTTTTAGAACTGCATGTAATTCAGAAACAAATAACTATACGAGTGATCTTCTAATATTCAATAACTGCATGAAATATAGAACAAATGACAATGTGATTGATCGCCTTATGTTTAATAGGTGTATGCATTTATAAATAAATTAAAATATGAGTGATAGTCTCATGTTTTATAACTGTATGAAAAAATAGTCGAATTTTCAAATAAAATAGATCAATTTTGAACTAAAAATGAAACAGTTACATTTTTAGTTAAAAAAACTGATTTTCAACTGAAAAAAATAATATTGAACGATATTGTGCAAAAGAAAAAAATAAGTTTGAAGAACGTAGTTCAACTTTCAACCAATTAGGTGAATGTTTAACCGAAAATATAATTTTGAAATCAAGAAGATTAGTTTACAAGTAGAAAAGATAACTTTTAAATAAAAAATAGCATAGTTACATTTTCAATTATTGAAACATAATTTTTAATCACAAAAAAATAATTTTCGAAAAATAGTAAAGAAAGAATCATTAATTTTTAACATAAGAGATCACCTTGCAACTAAGTGGTTGACTCTTTAACCGAATGGATGATCTCATGACTAAGAAAAAAAATCATTTTTTACCATAAAAGTTCAATTTTGAACAAAATACGTGAACTGAAACGTAAGAATTTTAAATTAGATTAAAATCAAATCCAAAATCTCATTTATTCCTTGCAATTCCTGCATTTTTTTTTGTTTTTTTCTTGTCGAAAATAAAAAGAAATGAAGAAAAATGAGAAGGGAACAAACCAAATCCTCTTCCTTCTCTATTTTATTTCTTTCGTCTTTTTTATTTTTATGATTACCATTTTCCACCTTTTTCAAATTTATCTGAAGAATCTTTACCAAAAGTTATTACTGAATCCATTTTGAATGGTATACGGAAAATAGTATGAATATAAATTTTTTCAACATCAATAATTCAATAGTTTTCGAAATTTGACCAAAAAAAGGAAGAACAAAAGTAATAAAATAACTATATTCTCTTAATTCTTTCTGAATATCTGTAGATAAAATTTTACTTTATTTGTTTTTGATTTGTTGAATTCTAATCGTGATATGTTGCTAAATCAACGTTTGTGGGTAATGTTCAAGAACAAGGATATTCATAACAATATTCAAATTCTATTTATGAGATGAAATGTGGGACAAACCTAGAACTCTGTTAACTGGGTTTTTTCTTATTGCAATTTTGTTTCGGAAAGGATGAGCCGAAAAGAAATAAAAAATTCTACCTGAATATGTACTTTTCCTATACCAACAGGCAATAATATTACCATCCTGATCTTTAATTACTTCTACGTCCAAAAAACTGATTTTATTATTATTCTCTATTTCATGGGTAAATTGAAGTTTTGGATGAAAACTGTTAAAAGCATCAAAAACTCCCTGTGTTCTTGAAAGCAAAGACCTTCCATTTTTCCATAACTATTTCTGCTCGAATCGGAGAAATTACTCAACCTATGGGAGTACCAAACTTTTGCCTATAAAAAGATACATTGAATTTGAAATAAGTTGAGTTCATAATGAAAACTATCCTTTTAATAAAATCTCTTTTACTTAATCGAGTACGTGTTTGTGTATTATCCTATCTATTTAAACTTGCCTGTTGGACCAATTCAATTGGTATATTCGGAAATATTGCAACAACATCCAAAAAAATCATGACATCATCAGGAACAGTTTTTCGAATAATAATTTTTTGGAATTCCCAGCGATTTTTAATATTGTATTCAGAAGTTATAATTGAGGCTTTGAGTATCAAGTTAAAGTTTTGTGCTAAAAGAATAGACACTTTCAAGATTTTGGACAATAGGATCATTTTGTGGTGTTTGTCCAAATTCGATCGTTGAATTCTTGTTTAATTTTCAGGAATTCTATACATTAAATTACATGAATTTTTAACCAAATACTGCAATATCACGGTTGCAACAAATAGATTTAATTATAACCAAACTGTCGAGAATATTTTTAAAAACAGTATTGTTGCCGAAGCTTATGATTTACCTAAAGTGCATAAACCAGGTTTAAATTGGAGACTAATTGTTTCAACTTTTTGTTCTCCTACGTATAAATTAGCTGAGTACTTACCAAGCATTTTGAAACCGATTTCGGGAAAAACTAATGCATTCGTGAAAAAAAGTTGGGAATTTAAAGATAATTTTAAAAATGTTACTGTACCAAAAACACATTCGTTAGTTTCTCTTGATGTTGCTTCTATGTTTGATAATATTCCGTTAGATTTGGCTTTAGATTGCATAGAAGAAAAATTAAATTTATATCGTAATTTAACTAAAATATCAAAAAACGAGATTTTAATAGCAGCTAGAACTGTTTTTCATAATACAGTATTTTCTTTTAACAATAAATTCTATGAACAAGTGCCAGTTTGTCCGATGGGGTCTCCTTTGTCTCCCATTGTTTTAAATTTAGTATTAGAAGATATAGAAAGGAGAGCATTAGAAAAATGAAATTTTACACAAATCTTATATAAACGTTATGTGGATGATATATTCTTGATTATACCAACCAATAAAATTGTAGACGTAATAAACATTTTTACTAGCATTGATGATTCAATCCAGTTCACTTACGAAATTGAAAATGATAATTCTTTGAATTATTTAGATTTGTTGATTACTAAAACAACTGAAGGTGATTTAATAATCAGTTGGTACAAAAAGCCGTCATGGTCTGGACGGTATTTAAATTATAATTCTCACCATCCGTTCAGTCAAAAAATTGGTTTAATTAAAGGTTTGGTAGATAGGTGTATAAAATTAAGTAATATAAAAAATAGAAAAGAAAATTTAGATAATTTGAAAGTCACTTTATTGCAGAATAATTATTCACATCCGTTAATAGAAAGTGTTATAAAAGAAAGAATCCATGAAATGTATAATAGTATACAAAAAAATAATAAGCATAAAAAATGGTTGGAAAAATACAAAAACAAAAAAATTTAAAGGTTACCTTACCTTATATTCAAGGCCTTTCTGAAAGACTAAGATGTTCTTTACAAAAATTTAATATTAACGTTTATTTTGAAAATAACCACACCCTGGACAATTTTCTTTTGAATAAAAAAGATCCTGAAAAGATTGAAAATTCATCTGGTGTCATTTACTTAATTAAATGCACTGGTTGCAATAAAGTCTACATCGGTGAAACTGGCAAAAGAGTAAAAACGAGAGTTGCGGAACATAAAAGAGATTGTGAAATCGGAAATTTAAACACAGGTTTGTCTCAACATTCATGGAATTTTGACCATTTTTTTATTCTAATTTTGGAAACATTAGAATTCTAGCAAGAGAACAGAATACTTACAAACGACGAATTATTGAATCTATTTTTATAAAAAAATGTAATAAAATTTCAATCAATCTTCAAACTGAAGTATTGAATAGTAACCAAATGTATCAATGTATTATTCATTAAACTCAATATTGAAATAAAAATTTATTCCACAATTCGAACCCAAGAGTTATGGCGCGCTTTTCTTATCTGTGGTTCAATTAAAATTTGACCTGTAAATTATCGTCCATTTAGAATTGGCTATAGCATAAATTCCAATGTCTGTTCAATGTCTGGTTTGTCATCGTCCTAATCATTATTTGGAACTTTCGTCTGCTTAAAAATGTAATCTAATTAGTTTGGAGCCGTTTAAAAGAATATTTTTTGAGGCTCATAATTTTGATCTTAACTATTTCGACATGAGATTCAAATCTTCACCGTATGGAACATTTTTTAGTCATAAATTGATTGATTTTAAAAATGTATATATTTTTTGACACGACGCAATTTTTTAGCGATAGGTAATAACCAAAACTTTATGTTACACAGTAGGTTTTTGTATTTTAGTTCCTTTTAATTTTAACTTATCATACAATACGATTTATTTTTAGAAATGACAACATTTTTTCCTGATGAAGGCCCGCAGTGAGAGCCGAAACGTAAAAGAAAATAAAACGATTTTTTAACAACTACAATCGTTCATTTTTAAATGTTCATTTATTTATTTATTGGACCGTAAGACCGAAAAAAAGAGAAGTTTTTTGAACTTTCAAATTTTGAAATTTTCAAACAAATAGAAAATAGTTGAATTTTCAACCAAAAAAGATAAATTTTCAAACAAAAATGAAATATTCCCAGGTAGAAAAATCATATATTGTATGATGGTCAGAACACTGATATTTTTCATTTGTTGTATACAGATAAATTAAAAATACTAGTGCCTTGTCTGCGTCATAACTTTTTCACCAAGGGTTACATTTTCAATTAGAATGGAATATTACTTAACTAATTTTCAAATATAAAAAAATGCACTGTTTAGTATAAGTGCTGCGCCAAGGAATCTGTCAAATCTGCAGATTTTTTATTTGAGATTCGAATATTAGCCAATAAGGCCATTAAAATCAACTTTCCCTATTCTTCTCTGATTGGCAGAAATTATTTAACAACTCAAGGGCATTGCAATTTTTAAAATATTACATATTCGTTTTCCAATTTTCTGCAAAATCAAGTATTTAAACCACATTTTCTTTCACCAGTTGCTGATCAAATAAAAAATCCGTAGTCTGTATAAAAGCGTTGCACATCATTTTCATTGAATTTCTCGACCAAATTGATCAACTGGCATTCATTGTCTTATGGTGTAAATATGAATTGAAATTGAATTTTTGATTCGCAGTAATTTCGAGTACAGAGCCATCCATAAATTCAGCCACGTACTTAGCCAGAATGTCGAGCGATGCGGAGCGAGTGTGAGTTCTGGAATCTCGTTCAAAAGGAAGTATAGCCGAAAGAGATGCCACGAATTCCGATCACGACTCAAACGCCTTTCCGCTTCTACGGAATACCCCGAATCAGTACTCGTGCAAATCGAAAAATCGTACATAGAAAGCTCTTGTTCGACTGTCGAAACTTTTATAAATTACAGACATATGACTTATGATTTATGACTCCCTGTCCCTGTATAATATGCCCATTATCATGAGACGTGCTGAAAGGAGGTCAAAAGTCAAAGTTGCACTCCTTTCCTTCTGCAGAGAACGTGAATATCATTTATAATAACCAACTTTATTTAATAATGGTTAGTTAGATTAGTAATGGTATTAAAGCGATGTTGTTTGTCTGAGTAATATAAGTTTTTTAAAAATTAATACATGTAGATGGTAAAAGGAACTGACATACTTCAGACCAAAAGTAGATTTTTGATGTTGTAAATCCTTTATTTCTTGCCCATAATGGTTTTTGAATATATATTCCATTTAAAATTATCTTCCAATTTACTGTAAGGGGTCGCACTTGAATTACGTAACGGATAATCGACCCTATCCAGAACCCCCCACCTTCCTGTAACGTAATAATGGTTTCCATAAATAATAAGATATGGAAATTTCCAACCTTTAAAGATAAATTCACAACAAAAAAGTGTATTAGTTGATGTTTCAACCAAGAAGGATGAGATTTCATTAAAAACTAAATATTAACATCAAAAAGACAAATTTTCAACAAATAAATATTTTTCTTCAGTAATAGGAAAAAATTTCCCCTAAATTGTTGAACCTTAATGCCAAAGACAAATTTTCTGTTCAATAATTGAATTTTCAACCAGAAAAATAGGAATTTCCAGCAAAAAAATAAAATGGTTTATATAAGAAGTAAATTTTCTACAAAGATACTTGAATTTCAACCCAAAAAGACGAATTTTCAATAATAACAGTTAAATTTTCATATAAATTCTTAAGAAAATGATTAAACTTTCAATCAAACAGTTGTATTTTCATCCAAAGAAGATTAATTTTCTACTAAAACAGATAATTTTTTGAATCAGGAAGACAAATATTAAAGATTCTAGTGGAATTTCCATCCAAAGGTAAATTTTCTATGGAATAGTTGATTTTTCAGCAAAAAGTATATTTTGGACCAAAAAGAATGATTTTTTAACACATGTATTGAATTTTCAACCAAACAGTAGCAATCTTATCGAAGGAAGATGAATTTTCTACTCGTGCAGATGTTTTTTATTTAATAAAAACGATCAAGAACAAAAAAAGTCGAATTTTCATCCAAAGAAGATTTCAGTTGATTTTTGAACACAACATGTGAATTTTTCTCAAAAGTTAAATTTTATACGAAATAGTGAATTTTAAACAAAACAGTACATTTTAGAACCAAAAAGGATGACTTTTTAACAAATTTATTGAATTTACTACCAAACAGTTACATCCTTGTCCAAAAAAGATAAATTTCGTACTAAGACAGATGAATTTTTTAATAAAAAAGACAAAAGAATAGTCGAATTTTCATCCAAAAAATATTTAAATTGATTTTACAACACAAAATGTGAATTTTTCTCAAAAGGAAAATTGTCGACGAAATAGTTTAATTTTTAACAAAACAGTAGATTTTTTGACCAAAAAGGACGACTTTTCAACAAAATTATTGAATTTTCAATCAAACAGTTGCATTCTTATCCAAGAAAGATGAAATTTCTACTGAAGCAGATGAATTTTTAAAGCAAAAAGACAAATTTTCAAAAAAATATTGGGATTTTCATCCAAAAAACGTTTCAATTGATTTTTGAACACCACAACATGGATTTTCCTCAAAAGGTAAGTTTTCTACGAAATAGTGGAATTTTGAAGCAAAAAGATTGACTTTCCAACAAAAATGTTGAATTTTCAAACAAATAATAAAATTTACAACTAAAAAGATAATTTTCAGGGGGAAGCAACTGAAAAAAAAAGAAGTATGAATACAAATTGAATAAGTTACTAACAAGAATGTTATATCAGAGTTACTGCAAAACTTAATTTTGAAAATTCTCCAATTTTTCCTTGAACAATTTTTCATTTTCCTGACTATTTTGAGTTGAAAATTTAAAATTATATTTTTATATATACTTTTTTTTTAATTCAAAAATTCATCTGCTTTAGTAAAAATTTAATCTTTCTGAAATAATAATGCAACTGTTTGCTTTAAAATTAATCTTCTTTGCTTCTGGATTCAACTATTTTCATTAAAAATTTTTGTTGAACCACTTTGTTAAGAAATTATTATTTTTCTTGTTGTGAGGATTCATATTTTTAGTTAGAAATTCATCTCTTTGGTTGAAGTTTTAACTATTCTGTTGAAAACTAATTTTTTTCAATTGAAAATTGAACCGCGTGGGTATAATTTGAACTATTTTGTTTAATATTTCTTTTCTTTGGGTCAAGGTTTATTTAATTAGTTGAAATTTAACTATTTTGTCAAAAATCAATTTTTTCTCTGAAAATTCATAATTTCTGGTTACAAATTCAATTTTTGCACAGGAAATTCTTCTCTTGGGTTGAAGGCTTAATAATTTATAGAAAATTTCTTTCTCTTATGATTTTGCTGAAAATTCAAGTGTTTTTTTTAAAAGTCGTCTTTTAGGGTAGAAAAATCATTATTTTCGTTTAGAATGAATGAATTTGAGAATTTCAAATTTGTATTCTAGATATTGTCTTATTCCGTTCATAAATTATCTTATGTTGAAAATATAACAAGATCAAAAATGATGATATTCCAATATTAACGGTGAGATAAAATGAAAAATTGTACAAGGAAAAATTACTCTTGTACCTCCATTCTGCCATTTTCTTGTATCCATTCTTTCATTCTTTCTCATTTGCTCCCCTAGCACCCTCTAACTCCTCCATCCACTCTTAACCCAAACCATCCTCCCCTACAATATTTACCACATTCTCTTGCCAGCTTCCTTTATCTTCCATTCCTCCGCTACATCCTTCCCATAATGCTCCCATGTTTCCTCTTCCCATTCACAGGTTCTGCAATTTCTGTTCTCTTCCTTTTCCCAATACATACCTGCTCTAACCTCGTTTTTCAATCTAAATCTTTCTATTCTGGTTCATCTTCTCTCTCTCCACCCCTTTCCTAAATACTGTGGTACTGCTTCCTTCTTTATCATCTTATACCATTTATTATATTTTGATTCCTCAATCATCTCCCATCTTTCTATTAATTGTCTTCTCTATCCCTTTTTTTGACTTCTTCATAGTTGACTCCAGTCCCATCTTCTATATCTCCGGCTTTGAAGAACTCCCTCCTTTCTTCTTCCCATCTCGTGAATTCCATCGCCCTCCCTCTCCTTTCTTCTAGCTCCATCAAACACTTTTTCGCTAGCACCCCTCCCTTTCCTTCCCACAGCTTCGTCTCAAAATTCCATGCCCGCTTTCCCGGTCTAGTACTCAATTTATCCCTTTGCGCTTCTTCTCTCACCATATATCCTGGCGTCCTCCAGTCTACCCCTAGCCTCCACCTTATATACCTTTCTTGTAAACTCTCAATCTCTTTCCTTTCTTTCCATCCCCATATCTCTGCTCCATAATCTAATACCGGCCATACCAGCGTATCAGATAACCACATTCTGCTTCTGCAATTTTTTTGAACCTTCCTTTTCCTATTTCCTATATCTGTTTCATTACCCGTGCTGCTTTTTTCATCCTTTCTCTTATATGAGCTCTATGATCTCCATTTGCTTGCAAGATATATCCCAAAAACTTAAACTCTTT
This sequence comes from Andricus quercusramuli, assembly GCA_932178445.1. Lineage (NCBI taxonomy): Eukaryota > Metazoa > Arthropoda > Insecta > Hymenoptera > Cynipidae > Andricus > Andricus quercusramuli. The sequence continues at coordinate 15,530 of CAKNXH010081940.1, forward strand.
TACTTCGTCTAATTTTATTCCCTTCCATTTCCCCGTCCATTCTTTTTTTCTTTCCTCTTCTTTTCTAAACCTCATTATCTTTGTCTTTTCTACTTGTAAATTCAACTTTTTCTCATCTAAGTATTTCTCTTATCCTGTAATCAAGCCCGCCATCCCTTCTTCATCCTCTGCCATCAACACTATATCGTCTGCGCATGCCAGTGTATATATCTTTTCGTTCCCTATCCGAACTCCTCCCCACCCTTTTCTCTTCATTTCTTCCTCCAAGTCTGATATTAATATATTGAATAAAAGTGAGCTTAGAAGAAATCCTTGCCTTACGCCTCTCACCAACCAGAAACTATCTCATACTTGCTCTCCTACCTTTACCTTGCTTTTTGTTTCTCTAAAAATTTCCGATCCCTTTTCCAAACCCTGTCTGATTCGGTGACTCTATCTTTTTCTTCGCAACTTCTCTTTTTAACCGCTCCGATAGAACAGTCACATATATACTTTATACAGTGTTGGTGTCACTCCTCTATAATCTTCAACCTCCTCCCCTTTGCCTTTCTTCAATATGGGTACCACTACTCCTTCTTTCCATAACTCTGGCCACCCCTCTCCTCTCCATACTCTATTGCACATTATCCATGCCCATTCCTCTAATTCTGTCCCCCCATATTTCCATACTTCATTTGGAATCTCATCTATACCAGGTGCCTTTCCATCTTTCATCATCGCTTATACCTTGAATATTTCCTCCCTTGTGATATCCTCCTTCTCGTCTGTTTCCCTACCATATTTTCCCCCTTTCCTAACTTCCCTCCCAACCCCTACTAGTAATTCCATAAAATATTTTCTCCATTTTATCATCTCAATATCCTTGTTTACTATTTTCCTTCTTCTTCTCTCTTTATTTACCACCTTTCAAACATCTTCTTCCGTCCTAGCCTTCTCCGTAAAGCATGTATTAACTTACAAAAAAAAAAAATTCCATCAGTTTCAAATCCTACATCTTATCATTTTTTGAACCCGTAAATTATGTACAGTATGAATGAGGAGGGGTAGAAATATTTTGTAACGGTTTGTTACAGGGGGCGGGGTGTCTTGGAGGGGGTCTATAATCTATTACATAATTTAAGTATGGCCCATTATGTAGGTTTAGGGCCTTAAGTAAATAGTGGTGGAAGTACTTCAAAAAAAAATTTAGTCACGATTTTACGATTCTCAACCCGTGTATAAAATAGCTTTTCCAAAGTGCGCATGCACGATAATGTCTGCCTGTTTGTAAAGTAACTACTTTACACACTGTGACGTCACTTTTGCAAAAAGCCAATTTGCAATCATGTAGAGGACCGGAAAGTTGAGCTTCAGAGCTGGGTGTTGAAAAAAGTAATTTTACTTTCCTTTTCTTGATTTTCTCTTTCATGACACTCGCAGTAGTTGGATGTAAGAATAAGAAAAGGCAAGAGGATGAAAGGGTTTTATTTTCTTTGATTTGCTTTCGGATAATGTTTCTGCTTTCAGGTCGACAAGATTACCGTACCTCATGCTGAGAGAATCATTGTGAGATGCCGGGAGCTCGGGAGGTATAAGCTGATCGGAGATCCTCTCCTGCATTGTCGTAACGGAGTCTGGAATGGGACCTTGCCATCCTGCGTCCCGACTACAGCCATCTCTAATTACACCGGTTAGTATTATTCTAGCTTTCTTCTCAATCCCCCGCCTCCGTCTGTCTTCCGCCCACTTCTTGTCCTCCCTCACACTCCAACTTCCTTCCTCTTTTTCTCGATCTCGATCTCGCCCTCTCCTTGCCGCACAAGGCGGAAGCCAAATTAACTGTAAGGATCCTGCAGTGGAGTGGAAACGACGAAGAAAGAAAAGCCTACGTGCTTTTCTCCACTTCAACTCGCTTTCGCTTTTACTCTTTTTCGAAAGTGTTTCTCAGACAAGGTCACGTATTTCTAGCTTAATTCGATACAATTAAATACCACCATTTCTGATTGAAGAGCGGTTCAGGTTCATGATAGAAATATTAGAAGTTGGAACTATTTTTCCGTCTTTCTCTTTAGACATTGAGAAAGAAGAAAAATAAAGTCTTTAGCATTTTCTAAAAGTAGCAATACCAGAAAAAAGGTGTTTCATCTTCTCAATCATCACTTACATGCTATTTTTCAACTCAAAATTGAAAAAAGTATTTTTGATATGGCGATGAGAATTCAGTCTGCTGACAGAGTATTATTTTTTAGGGTTGCGTAGCAGGAAACTAGAGGGAAAATGGTAAGAGGGAGATAGGGAATGTAAAGGGAAAATGAGGGTAGGGTAATTAGAGGAAGTGGGAAATTAGGGGTGGGGGAGCAGGGAGTTGAGGGGGGGGCGTAGAGGGAATAAGGTGGGCCGTAAAGAGGGGTAGTAGGAGTAAGGGGAAATGAGGAGAGGGTTAGTGAGAATAAATGAGGGGAGTGGTAGTAGAGAAAATGCGGGAAGGGTAAGTAGGAGTAGTGAGTTGAATAGGAGGACGGAAAGTAGAGGAGGAGAGGGTTAATGAGGGGAGGAAACGTATGGGGAATAGAGGGAAGAGGAAATTAGGGAAGTAGAAGTAGAAGAAGTAGGGAAAGTGAGGAGATGGAAAGTAGGAGAAGCAAGAGGAAATAGGCTGACGGGAAGTAAGGTAAAAATAGGGTCGAGAAAAGTCCAGGAATTGAGGGGGGATAAGGGGAGGTTAAGTAGAAGACGTAAGGGGAAATTAGGGTGGGGAAGTAGAGAAAATCATTAGATATGAGAGAGGCTGCATAGTCCAACCAAATATTTTTTCGGAAAATTATTCTTGTTCCAAAAATTAATGTTTTTCAATTGAAAAAATCATTCTTGTCATAAGAAAAATTTATTTCTACCAAATAAATATTTGGTTGGTCTTATTCAGTACTACGTTCCTTTGCTTCAAGTGATCTTTTCTCGCCATGTAATAATAAGGGGAGAGCCACCCTAATATAATGGATCACTGATTCTGATTGGACTGAAATGAGTGAAAGTAAGTAGAAGTCCATTAGGTACGTATTTTTTCAGCTGAAAAATCGACGATTTTCATGAGATATTAGTAATGGAATAATTTTTGAAATAGATGCTAGATTGCGACAATTTTATTTGTGCAAATACAATTTTTTTGCATAAAATTATTTCTGGACGTATGCTCACTAGTTTTTGATGAAAGCAAACCTAAATGACAGTGGCAATAAAAGTTGTTCTGGAAAAATTATTCTAAGCCTTACAATTTTTATAAGAGATTTCTGAGGGCAGAATTTCGAATTTTTTTCTATTCATTTTCATTTAACAACAAAGCTGGAAATAAAAAAAGAAATAAAAATGATCCCATTAATTTGCATCGACTTATATTTATGTGAAATATCAGGATATCAGTGAAGACACTCCTTAAAAATAATATCCGGAGGGATAAATAAGTAAAAACAATGCTTACTTTTCATTTTTTTTTTCAACAAGTAGTTAATAAATTTATCTACAAATTTGAGAAAAAAGGACGTGTTAGCTATTTTAGTTGCAAAAATAAATTCAAAAAAAAAAAAACTTCAGGAAACTAATTCAGGTTTTCAGTTAAAAAATTAATTTTTATAGAAAAAAATCATTTTCTACAAAGTAGTTCAATTTTTAACCAACGAGATGAATTTTTAAACTAAAATAATGAATCTTCAACCAAAAATGAAAAGAATTTTTCACAAAGGAGATTAAATCTCATTCAAAAATAGTTCAATTTTCATCCAAACGGAAGAATTTCCAACCAAGAAAATTCATTTTCCATACGTAAAAAATAAATTTCGACAAAATAGTTTAATTTTCAACCCAAAAAATGAATTTTTAACAACGAAGTTCCATTTTCAACCAATACTTCAATTCCTAACTGAAAAAGATCAATTTTCCATCAAAAATTGAGTTTTAAGTTTAAAAAATTACTGGTTATTAAAATAATGACCCTTCAAACAAACAAATAGAAAGAAATTTTCACGAAGGAGTTTGACTTTCAATCGAGCAAATTTGAATTATCAATCGACCAGAAGCCCAGAAAATTAATTTTTGCCCAAAAAAGACGAATTTGGTAATAAAATATTTGAATTTTCTATTGAAAAAGATGTATTTGCAACCAAACAGCTGAATTTCTGAATAAAAAAGATGAATTTCCAACCAAGTAGTTGAATTTAAAAAAATAAATGCTAAGTCAAACATGGGATAGTTGAAAATATAAGTTGCAAAAATTAATTTAAAAAAATAATTTTCCACAAAATAGTTGAATAATAAACCAAAAAAATTGGTGTTCGATGAAGGAGTTCAACTCTTGACTAACTAATTCAATTTTCAACTAAAAACGTTAGTTTTCAGGAAGTTAACTAAATTTTCAAACGAATAAAATAAATTTTCAGCTATTTTCTTGAATTTTGAACTAAAGATGATCATTCCTAAACCAAACCGGCAATAGCTTCTGTTCAAAAAGTGAGAGTGTACCAAAAAAATGAAAGCAA
>CAKNXH010081940.1:20137-33035 GCA_932178445.1 Andricus quercusramuli
AGGGGTGTTCAATTTTCAACCAAGTAGTTTAATTTTTAACTGGAAAGGGTAAATTTTTAATTAAAAATGGAAAAATTGAGTTTTAAATTGAAAAAATTAATACTTAGTAAACTTAAAAATAATTTTTTCAGCAAAATGGTTGAATTTTCAACCCCTAAAGTTCACACTTAAAAACAGTTTTTCAAAGATATCTCTCTATGCAAAATATATATTTTTTTAAACCAATTAGAGATTGTTTGTTATCAAACGCCGATATTATGTACAGCATTTCAACCGCCAGGAGTAGCATCCCTTATTTTTTATGAGGGTAGAAATGATTTTTTTTCTCCAAATTTTTGCTGTGTAAAAATGGTAAAAATGATTAAATATTTAGGGGAAACCACCCTACAGTAGATGCAGGTTTTCTCTTTTATTACGCAAATTTTCTTCAAAACATTCTAAACTCCAAGGAATGCATCCCATTTTTTATCAAAACCAAAATTCGCATGATGAAAGAGGAATTCTCAAAAAAACTTTTAAGGGGTGAATTGCAGGGTTGCTTTTCCCCTTTTCAGTTCCTTTTATTTTTTTGTTCTTACTAAAATATAAAAGTTACTTTCAGCGAACACATGTAAATACACGATTCAGTTTTATGTACAGATAATTTTTCAAAGACAAGTGAAAAATACAAATAAGGGGTAGTTTACCCTCTTGAAATGTACTTTTTCGAAAAACCATAAAACATGTTAACTGAAAAATTATTCATTCAGAAATAAATATATTTTTGTAAATATCTGATTTTTTAGATAATTTTTGCACAGTAAAACATTGAAAAAAAAAACATTTCTTTAATTTGTACAAAGAAATAATTTGAAGGAAAAAAATCATTTTGATCCTTACGAGAAATAAGGAATGCAACCTCTGGGGGGTCAAAATGCTGTACATAATATCGGCGTTCGATAATAAACAAACTCAAATTGGTTTTAAAAAAAATTGCATAGAAACAGAGATATCTGAAAAAATCGGGTTTTGGAGGTGATCTCCAGAGATGCTGTTCACATCCTAAAAATGTTTTTCAACAAAAAATAAAATATATGTGTCTTGTTTCTTGTTTTGGAAAAAAAACTAAGTTTTTAGATAACAAAACTGAATGATGAACCAAAAAAATTATGTCTGCAAAATCGTTAAATTTTTAACCAAATGTGTGCATTTTTAGACTAAAATGGTGAATCTTCCAAAAAAGGCAATTGATATTTAACAAAGAGTGTCCTGATGGGCAATTTTCTGATCAAGTAATAAATCCGAAATTTTTATCTTAGCCCTACATATCTCTTTTATCCAATTTCGGAATCAAATTGATCAGCTGGCACTTACTGTAAATAGAATGAGATCAAATCAGATAGAATTTTAACATTTTAATCTGGATCATGAATTTTTACACGTCGCCTCCTCACAATTCGGGCACGTTTCCCACTTTAGAATTGTGGGTTTTTTATTTGAAAGAAGATATCTCTTTTAAGCGAATAAAAAAATCTGAATATACATGGTGCATTTTTTTGGTCTGGTATTACATTGCACTCTATGTGGTGGGGTAGGTGGTGGTGTAGAATGAAGGTTATAGTGTGGGTACAGGAGGTCTGGTTACGTGGCCGGAAAGTAAATTCAAAGAGGCCGAGACCCGCCACGAGGGCATGTCTGCATTTCCAAGCCACCTTGTCTGCTGTCTATCTTGTCCTCTACCTTCGACTCCGACTAACGGATATCCTTTTTCCATCGTCTAGGGACTCTGTTTGATCTATTTTGTCAGCTATTTTTCAGATATACACTTTTTCCGTGTTTTGAAACAATTCTAGGCGGTATTGACCATTTTTAAAAATTGAACAGAAAGCAAAAATTAACAAAAATTATCACAAAACCTTTTCTGTACAGAGGATGTTTAGGGGTGCTTTTAACATCCCTTATCCGAATATGCAAGGAAAACAAAATTTCCGGAAGACCAAAAACACAGGAGATTTTTTATTTAGGATGTTGAACAGATAAATCACTTTGAAATAAGTAGAGGAAGCGCCCTCTACCAAGAAAAGTGTTTTGATTTATTTACAGGGTTATTTTAGTGTCCCTTGAAAATTCAACCGATGAAATCGAAATTTCCAAAAAAGGTAAATCCCAGGAGATTTCTTGATCAAACTATTGGGGTTGGAAATCACATCAGAATAAATGCAGGAAACATCCCCTAGTGGAAAAGGTCTTTGAACTTATTTGGGGATAGCTTTAACGCTTTTTAAACATTCAAGCAAGGAAACCGACGTTTCCCAAAAACCAAATCATAAGAAATTTTTTGATCATGCTAATGGGATAAAAAACTTACTTAAAAATAAGAGCAGAAAATGTCTTTTAACAGGAAAAGTGTTTAAATTTATTTTGAGGCTTTTTTTAACATCCCTTAAAGACAGAAAATAGCATTGAAATCGACATTTCCCAACAATTAATCCCAGTGGAGATTTTTTTATTAAACTGTTCGTGTCAGAAGTCACCTTAAAATAAGTAAAGAAAGCTTACTCCATCATTAAGGGATTTAAATCCTGATAGGATATGCTTCCCACATTTATTGTAAAATTTTTTCCGACCACAACACTTAAATAAAAAACTTCTGTGATTTTTTTTTTTAATTCCAATTCCCTTGCTTGCATCATTGAAGGATGTTAAGACAACCCTTAAAAAAGTTCGACGACTTTTTCTGCTAGGAGACACTTCCTGCACTTATCTTGAAGTAATTTCTTACCCCAATAGTTTAATTAAAAAATCTTCCTTCGTTTTGATTGTCAGACAATCTTACTTTCCTTTTTTGAATTTTCGAGGGATGTTGAAACAACCCTAAAAAAATTCAACGATTTTTCCTGCAAGGATACGTTTCTCACATTTATTAAAAAGTGATTTCCAACGACAATACTTCAATGAAAAAATTTCGTGGTTTCGGTTTTTTGGCGACGCCAATTTTCTTTTTGAATCTTTAAGGGAGGTTGGAACTACTCTTGAATCAAATGAGTGTGTCAATTTCCTTGCTTGAATCTTGGAAGGATGTTAAAACAACTCTTAAAATAAGTTTGACGAGATTTTCTGATAGTGGACGCTTTCTGCACTCATTTTGAAGTGATTTCTCACTTCAATAGCTCAATTAAAGACTCAACTGTGATTTTGTTTGCCAGAAAGTCTTCATTTCATCACTCGAGTCTTTGAGGAATGTTTAAACAACCCTTAAAATAAGTTCGACGACCTTTTGTGCTAGGGGACGCTCCCTGCGCTTATTTTAAAGTGATTTTTCACCCCTATACCTCCATTAAAAATGTTTCTGTGGTTTGGATTGTTAGAAAGTTTTGACTTCCTTACTTACATTTTTCAGGAATGTTGAAACAGCCCTTAAAATATAATTGAATAATTTTTTGTGCAGAAGAAGCTTTCTGCAGTTATTTTGAAGTGATTTCTGACACCAATAGTTAAATTCAAAAATAACCCGTGGTTTTGATTGTGAGAAAGTCTTGATTTCCTTATGTGAGTTTTTAAGGAATGTAGAAACAACCCTATAAATAAGTTTGACGACCCTTTCTGCTAAGGAACGCTTGGTGCACTTATTTTAAAGTGATTTTTCACCTCAATAGATCAATGGAAATTTTCCCTGTGGTTTTGATTGTGAGAAAAATCTTGCTTTCTTACTTGAGTCTTTAAGGGATGTTAAAACAACCCTTAAAATATATTTGAATATTTTTTATACAGAAAAAGCTCCCTGTACTTATTTTGAAGTGATTTCTTACCCCACTAGTTGAATTCAAAAATTACCCGTGGTTTTTTTTTTGTTATAAAGTTTTGATTGCCTTATTTGAGTCTTTGAGGGATGTTGAAACAACCCGTATAATAAGTTTAACGACCTTTCCTACTAGGGGAGACTTTCTGCAATTATTTTGAAGTAATTTCTTACCCCAATAGCTTAGTTAAAGAATATTCCGTTTTGATTGTTAGAAAGTCCTGATTTCCTTACTTAAATCTTTCAGGGATGTTAAAACGACCCTTAAAATAAGTTTGACGACCTTTTCCACTGGGCGACACTTCCTGCACTATCTTGAAGTGATTTCTCATCCGAATAGCTCAATTATAAAATCTACTATAGTTTTCATTGTGAGAAAGTCTTGGTTTCCTTACTTGAATCTTTGAGTGATGTTGAAACAACCCTCGAAATAAATCTAAACATTTCTTCCTGGCAGAAAAAGCTTACTGCACTTAGTTTGAAGTGATTTTCTACCGCATCGTTCAAAGCAAAAACATTTCCGTGGTTTAACTTCTTTCGAAATGTCAATTTTCTTTGCTTGAATTTTTAGGGGATGATAAAATATCCCTTCAAATGAATTTAAACGTTTTATCTGCTAGGTGATGTTTCTTACTTTTATGTGGAATGAATTCTGTTCCCAATAGTTAAATCAAATTATATCCCGTGGTTTTGGTACTCGTATTTAGAAAATGTCGATTTCCTTGTAAAATGTTTAGGAGATGTTAAAACAACCCGTAAAATAAATTTAAAGACTATCTCTGGCAGAGAACGCTTCCTGTACTTATTTTGAAGTACTTTCCGGCCCCAGTCGTTTTATTAGAATATCTCCCGTGGTTTTGATCATTAGAAAATTTCAATTGCCTTACACAAATATTTAAGAGATGTTAAAACAACCCTAAAAAAAACTTAAAAAATTTTTAAATAATTTTGATGTTGATTGTTTTTTTTGTCTAGTGGTCGAAAATCGATATTTTGAATATTGATTTTTTTTCTGAATTGTGAAAAAATTGTTCTCAAGCTCCGCTGGGATCCGAGCCCAGGTCTTCTAGATTGCGGGTCTGGTGCTCTTACCCACTAAGCTACGGAGAGACGAGAGAAATTTCTTCACAATCCCTACAAGTTGAATTCCGACGTCATTCCTTAACTTGTAAGATTTATTTTCCAACATTCGAATGTTTCATATTTTTATTTTATGGTTTTGACCAAATAAATTGTATTAAATAGTTTGATGTCGATTGTTTTTTGTCTGCTGGTCTAAAATCAATATTTTGAATATTGATTTTTATTTCTATATTATAATTCATTAAATTCAAATTTATGTAGAAACAAAGATCTCAATCCTCTCGCTCCACTGGGATTTGAACACCAGATCAACTGATTTCCGGTCAGGTGCTCTACCAATTGAGCTACAGAGAGATCAGAGAAAGATACTGTTTTTCTGATATACGCTTATTTAGCAAGGTGTTAGACAATCAATATTTTAAAAAGGAATCTGTATTATCATCGGAGGTTATAATTATCGATCCGTTGAGAAATCCAATCAATTATTCTGTGAATAATGGAAATCTACAATATCGATCAAAGATAAATTCCTCTAATACAGCAAAATTATTTCGTCATTACAGATTAGATGGAGATATAAATTCAAATTTATTAAATTCGAATTCATTCAGAAAAAAAGATCTCACTCCTCTCGCTCCACTGGGATTTGAACACCAGATCAACTGATTTCTGGTCAGGTGCTCTACCAATTGAGCTACAGAGAGATTAATATATTATAATTTGTAGGGAATGTGAAGAAATTTCTCTCGTCTCGCCGTAGCTTAGTGGGTAAGAGCACCAGACCGGCAATCTGGAAGCCGTGGGTTCGGATCCCAGCGGATCTTTGAGAGAAATTTTTTTCACAATTTATAAATAAAAATCAATATTCAAAATATTGATTCCAGACGAGTGGAAAAAATCAATCAACATAAAATTATTTATTACAATTTATCTGGTCAAAACCATAACATCAAAATATTAAACACTTTTCCTTGCAGTAGAAGCACCCTGCACTTATTTTGAAGTGATTTTCTACATCAGTAGTTGAAAAAAATTCTGTGGTTTTAGTATTTAGAAAATTTCGATTTCCTTGTAACAAACACCAAACATCCTGTATACACAGAATTGTGAATCTGTAAATTTCATGGGCGCACAATTTTTATTTCCGTTGGTCTGATCTACAAAATATTATGCATCTAGATAAATCCAACAAAAAAGGAAAAAAAAACAATCTAGTTTTATAATTATTTTCTTTTGAATTATTGATCTGCAGGTTCGAAGTTATGAAAAAATTATGATGAGACAATTGGACTAAAAGCCATTTTCTGTACATTTCGTGCGGGATCCTTCACAAAAAACGATTCAGATATTAACAAAAAAGTACAGAAAATTTGAGCCATTTTTCAAAAAAACACTGTCTCAAAAGCATTTATTATCTTGATGAAAAAGGATGAAAATTTCTATCTAATACTGGTCTCAATTTGTCTTTCTTTTTTTCTCTGTCATTTTAATATGTTCCATTTGTATACAGAGTACCCGATATTTCATTCAGCAATGGGGACACAAGTTTCTTCTTTTTTATCCCTGAATTTCAAACTTTTTTTTCAATAATGCTATGATTTGAAACTTTTTTCTCACCCTGAGGGAGCGTTTAAAGTCAACATTTTTCCTTTGATTTTATTTCATAAGCGTCTAAAATAAAACATAGAAAATGCATTTTTTAACAAAAAAGGGGGTTTCAACAAATAATTGAATTTTCAACAAAAAAATTTAATTTTCAACGAAATAATTCAATTTTTAAAAACTAATTGAATTATGAACGAAATAATTAAATTTCAAACAAAAGAGTTCAATTTATAAACACATTATTGAATTTTTGACCTGCAAAGATGCATTGTCAACCAAATAGTTGAATTCCAAACAATAAAAAATTAATTGTCAATCAAACAGTTGCATTTACAACCAAATAGTTTAATTTTCAAGCAAAGGGATGAATTTTCAACAACGAAGTTGGAATTTTAACCAAAAACAGTTGCATTTTCAACTAAATATTTGAATTTTTAAGCCAAAAAAGAGGAATTGTTTAGAATATAGTTACATTCTTGATGTAAAAGGAAGATTTTCTTGCAAAAAAACAAATATTGAAAGCTATAGTTTAATTTATAAGAAAATACGTGCATTTCTAATGAAATAGTTGAAGTTCTAACAAAATAGTGAAAATAATAGTTGAATAATAGTGATAGTAAAAAAATAGTTAAAGTGATATAATAAAAAATAGTGGAATCCTCAACCAAAACAGATTAATTTTTAACGGAACAGTTTCATGTATAGCCAAAAAAGATTCAATTTCTACGAAAAGAGATCAATCTTGAATGTAAAAAGGCGAATTTCTTTGCAAATAGTGACATTTTTCACCCCAAAATATGACATTTCTACGGAAAACCTAATTTCCAACCAAATACTTGAATTTTCTACAAAAATGGTAGAATGTTCAACCCTTTAAACAAAACACTTGAATTTTAAATCCAGAAGATACTTTCCTGTCAACAAAGGCAAATTTACAGTGAAATATATAATTTTTAACAACCAAATTTTTGAATTTTAAACTAAAAACGGTTATTTTTCAACCAAGAATGGAATAGTTAATTTTGCAGTTGAAAAATTCATTTGAAACACAAAAAGACGAATTTTCCACAAATTGGTTGAATTTAAATTAAAAAGACGAATTCACTACCAAGAAACATGAATTTACAACGACATATATCAATTTTGAAGTAAATTATTGAATTAAAACTGAAAACGATCGATTTCAAATTAAAAATGGAATGGTTAAATATGCACGAGAAAATATTGATTTTCAATCCAAAAAGACGAATTTTTAACACAAGATTCCAAATTTAAATCAGAAAGATTAATTTCCTACAGAAAAAAACGAATTGAAAAAAATTCATGAATATTCAACAAAAAGCTAAAAAGAAAATGAATTTTCAACAAAACTGTGATATTTTTCCAACCGAAGGGATAAATGGTTCAAACAAGAGAATGAATTTCATCAAGGAAATTGAACTTTTAAGAAATTAATCCAATTTTCAACCAAGAAGATTCATTTTCTACCAAAAAGACGTATTTACAACAAAATAAATAAATTTCCAATCAAATGTTTGAACTTTAAACTAAAAGCGGTCAATTTAAAACCAAGAATTAAATAGCTCAATTTTCAATTAAGAAAATTGATTTCAACTAAAATAACAATGCTTCAACAAAATTGTTATATATTTTCAACCGAATAGATGGATCTTCTATTTTTCGAAATAGAAAAAATTTGAACAGGAACTAGGATCGGCTAGATTTCCTTAGATTAGAACCTTTTTATTCAAATCAAAATCACTGCTTCTCATGTAGAGAAAATGAATTAAACAATTTTCAATGAGGAAGATAAATTCTTCAAAAAAAAAAAATACTGTTCGTATTCAAATGATATACTTGTATAATAAAATCACTATTTTTCATGTTTTTAAACATTTCAAAAGATTGTTATTCATATTCATTGTTATTGACGGAATATTTAATTGGATTGATTAAATTGGCAGTTAGAAAAATTAATTTCAAAAATCGAATTTTCAACAAAATAGATTAAGTTTTCACCGCAGGGATGAATTTGCAATCAAGAAGATCAATTTCCAACAAAACAAAAAAAAAAGAATTTTAAACGAATCAGTTGAATTTTCAATAAAATACATGCATTTTCCACAAAATAGAACAATCTTCAGCTGAAAAAATTATTTGAAAAAAATAAAAAGGAGTTTTCGAAAAAGTAATAAAACTTTTAACCTACTAGATTAATATTCAACTATGGTGATAAATCTTCAACTGTAATAGATGAATTGTAAACCAAATGTTAAATAAAGTAGAGTTTCCAATGAAAAAAGATGAATCTTCAACCACAAAAATGAATTTTTAACAAAGGAATTTAATTTTCAAAAAAGTTGAACAATTTTCAGCCTACATCATTAATTTTCTACCAAAAAGACGATTTTTTTAACAAAACAGTTACCGAAATTAATGTAAAAACATTGCATTTTCAACAAAATAGGTCATTTTTCTATCGAATAGATGATTTTTTAATTAAAATTATAAATCTTCAAAAAAATTAATTTTTAACAAGGGAGTTCAATTTTCGATCACGTAATTCAATTTTCAACAAAAATAATTTATTTTCTACAAAAAATGTTTAATTTTCAACAAAATACATGAATTTTCAACCAAATACTTTAATGTCGAAATAAAAAGGATAAATTTTCGACCAAATAATTGTATTTAGGATAAAAAAGATGAATCCCGAGTCGAAATATTGACCCTACTTTGACGCTCTTCACGCTGTCATTTGTAGGGGCTAAGGTTTTAAAGTAGAAGCTTTTCCAATGCGATTTTTGCCCCTACTTTGGTAGGCACAAATTTCCAAATCTTCCACTTGGAGCGTCAAAATAGGAGCTCAGTTTTTGCTTCTACTTTAATGCTCCACATTCTACCTTCCCGCACAAAATAAAATTATTTGACGAAAGATTAACAAAAGTAGAGTAAGACGAAAACATAGCGACATTTGCGCAATATTTCAAGTTATTTTGCATAATCATTCAATAACAATTCCTTATTGAGCTTTGAAAACAACGTGTATCTTTTATTGAATAAATGTGTATGCAAAATAATTTTCGTTTTTTTATTCGTCAACAAATCCTAAGTTTTATGCAACTTAAAATGAAAACTGCTATTCGTTATTGAATGAAGATGCAAAATGTTATAAAATATGTACAGTTGTACACAATGTCACAGTGTCCTCGTTTCACTCAACTTTTGTTAATCTTTCGTCAATTAATATGTTTTTCGTGCACTTTTATATTACTTTTGCTGATGAGTTCTAAATCCTTTTTTCCTTATAATTTTTTCATTTAAATCTTTAAAAATAGAACGAAGTAATTATTGACATCACAAAATATTAAACTATTATAAACCAGTAACAGTGCATTTTAAAAACGAGCGAAGTTCTACAGTGAAGTAAACCATATTATGATATAAATATCGAAGTACATTATAAATAATAAATTTATGATAATCTTGAAAAAATAATTATTACTACAATAGTACCAAGTAACAAAATTAAGTAAGGTGAAGGCCCCGGTAAATTAAAATGTTACTGTGTTGTATTCTTAATAAAAATTTTAGAATAGAAATGAAATCTGGATGAGAGAATAGTGAAAGTTGAGAGAATTTCAACATCGAAGAATTGGTGCCATCGCCCTATTCAATTTTTTTGTTTTAATAACATAAAGTAATCTTTTATAAAATAGTAAATCACAATTATGTTGATTTTTGGCTAAGACCTTTATAACATTAACTTAAAAAATATACCTATTTATTATTTTCTTTCATATTCAAGTAGCGTTTATCGTCTTTTTTCAAAACGCGATGGAGAATTGAGAAAAGGTTTAAAATTAACGAAATGGCAGCAGTTTTTCAAAAAACCCACCTTTAAATATTTGCCAATTTTTTTCAACTTGTGCTTTGGTATTAATAATATCTCGTAAGTTTGATGCTTGTTAAATAACTTCTCTAGCTAGGAGAATTATTTTTTTTTTACAATCCAATTTTCTACTTTTTCTTGAAAACAATGACAGATGTGAAAAAATGTTAAGATGAAAGTTTGCACGTCTTAAAAAGCTCCATGAAAAATGTCTCTCGTTCTTTTGCGATATTTTTCATAGTTTACGAGAAAATTTCAAAAATTACATTCTTAGGGGGGGGGGGGACTACCGGCCTCAAAAATGGTTTAGCTCGCATGGTGCTTATAAGATGCCTTTCTTCTATTAGCAGAAAATTTGAAAAAATATTTAGAAGGATCAAAAGGGTGGGGCTTTGAAGAAAATCTTTTTCATTCGCTTCTTCGAAATCTGAAAACATGAAAGAATACATTTTCTGGAAAAAGAAACCTTTTTCATTCTTTCAAAAAAATGTGGAGAGTTTCTAATCATAGAAGAAAGGCGTCTTATCAGCATCATGCCAGCTAAACCATTTTTGAGGCCAAGAGACAGTTTTTTTTAAACGTAATTTTTGAAATTTTCTCGTAAACTGTGAGAGGTATCACAAAAAAAAACAAGATAAATTTTCCATAGGATTTTTTTAGTTAGTTAGTTAGTTTCATCAGACTAACAGGATATCTATATTATCAAAGCAAAAGTTAAAAAAAAACATGGCGAAAAATTCGAAGGTATGTTTTTTGAGAAAATCAATATTTCATTAAAAAAAGAAAACCGTTTTGTTAATTTTGAACCTTTTTACAAAATTCAGTCACGTTTGGAAAGAAGACGATAAACGCTATTAGAATCAAAAATAAAATAATAATAATAATAAACAGTTGAAAATTTAACCTCATTATTCAAATAACGACATTTCTATTTCGTAAAAGAAGTTAATCTACAGAGTAAAAAATATATAAGAGCAATTCCATGTCAAATCATCTGAAGAATTCCAGCTATTTTTAGTAGTTTCGATGGAAATTCTAGTATCCGTTCTCTTAGATGTTGAAAGGAAAAACCCAAAATAATTGTTGAAAAAATAGCAAAACTTTAGAAATATTCCAAATTGAAAATTTTTGTCTCTTTTTATAAAACTTACAAAACTTTGGTGATTTTAATCATAATAAAGTCTATTTTTTCAATTATTATTTGTAATAGGGCGCAGTTTTGAAGAAAATATTTTCAAAACTGCGTCCTATTGCGAATAATTAAAAAAAATTTACCTTAATATCACTAAAATCACCAAAGTTATGAAAGTTTAAGAAAAAAGGACCAAAATTTTCAATTTTGAATATCCCTCAAGTTTTTGGATTTGAAGAAGAATATTTTAGCGTTTTTCTTTCAACACCTTGGAAAATAGATACTAGAATTTTCATTGAAATTATTAACAATAGCTGAAATTCTTCAGATGATTTGACATGGAATAGCTTATAATTACATATATTTTTTAAGAAATGTGAAAAGATCGACTTTTGAAGTTAGAACTTTCATTCTAAACCCTCCATTCAACTTAACAGATTTCAAGGTGACAATTTACAACAAAGATAAATATTATGAAAAAGAAAAGTTAAAACATTAGTGTTAAGCCAAGTTTCCTCTGAAATAGATGTCTTGATATCATATCAAAATTTGTATCTCATTTTTGTTTGCAAAAATTATTATAAATTTTTATACAGGGATTAGGAAGTGTTTACTGAGAAGGTAAAAAAATTAATTTTAATATTTAGAGATTAAAAAGTGTCTAAGGAGGAGTTAAAAAGATACAAAAAGTTACAGAGCGTTAAAAGAGAACTTAAAAATTCTGTGAAGATTATAGAGGTTTAAAGGAGATGTTAATGAAACTCAAGAACGTAGAGGCAAGATCTTCAATATAGGGGCTAAGACCTATGTAGAAGCAAAATAGAATGAAAATATGTTTAGAAGCGGTTAAGTAGGAGCTAGTTGAAGAAGCAACTTCAAAGTAGAGACAATACTTCCACTTAGAGCGTCAAAGTAGGGCCTATATTTCGACTAGGCATGTTCAACCGAAAATGGAAAAGTCAACTTTCTAGTTTTAAAAAATCAATTTAATTTCTTCAATTTTCAAACAAAACAAAAAAGTAAATTATATCAATGCACAAGGCTAAATCTTCTTCTGTCCAAATAAACAAATGTTCAAGAAAAAAGTTCAATTTCTTATGTACAATAATGAATTTTCAACCAAAAAGTCAAATTTGAAGCAAAAAAATCAAACTATAACCAAAAACAGTTGAATTTTCAACAAATGCATGAATTCTGAACGCAAAATTGAATATTTAATATTTCAGCCAAAAAATGAATTTTCAACAAAATAGTTCAATTTTCAACCAAAGAGTTATATTTTCAACAAAATGTGTGAGCTTTTAACCAAATAGTTGAATTTTTCACCTAAAAAGATGATTTCTCAATCAAAACGTCAAATTTTTTAATAACTAGTTGAATTTTTGACTAAAAATAATAAAATTTTCGT
>CAKNXH010081940.1:48035-60607 GCA_932178445.1 Andricus quercusramuli
CGATGTGGTACTCAACCTCAGGCTACTGTATTACATTGCATAATCGACTCTGTTCTGTAATCATAGACAGTTCTTAAATTCTAAGATTTAAGAATCTTCTGCAATTTATTATATCTGAGAAGCTACTTTGATACATATATGATTGCAAACAACTTTCCTGAAATATATGAAAATGGTTACAAATTTCCTTATTTGAAAAAAAAACAGAAAAACACATGTTCTATCAACATCACATCGCCCCGATGAGCATCGAGCTCGAGCGCAAGACAATAGAAAGGGTCAGCTAAGCCGCGCAGTATCAGGTGGTATCCTGAGAAGGTCTTAAAAGCTAAATTCAATAATTTTAAGTTTCATTTTTGATTATTTTCTCTATTGTTTATTTGTTTTAACTGAATTTGCCACTGAAAAAAAGCTTTTACTGAAATTATAATATGAAATTGATATAAAACAATTATAGAACTTACAGTCGACGCAAAATGTATTTTTGGACTTTTCCAGAACTTTGGACTTTCTGTAATCCTTGGCACATGGTATTACTTTTTCAATTATATCCATGCTTGCCTTTTTGAAAGGTTTACTGTCTCGACAAACAGTCCTAAACGTCGATGAGTATTTAGGATCATCAGGTTGAAATTTATTTTCTGTGTCATAACTTATACCGGCGAGATGGTTTCCAATTTGTCCAAGAGAAGTCGCAATTTCAGACCACACACTGTGGAAGTCCACATTACATTCTGACTTAATCCCATTAGGCGTCAAACCATAATAAAATTTCAGTTCTTTTTCAGCTTCGTTTTGGTCTATCTTTGGTATCAGTTCTGGCGATTCTGACGATTTTGACGATTTTGACGAATCTGACGATTTTGACGATTCTGACAAACCTTGAAATTGTTCAAATATATCTTATTAAATAATGATGAAAACGTTTTGTTCTCGAAAAATCATGCTTACGAGATTTCGCATCCCTTGTTTTTAGTTTGTTCATCCATTAATAATGATTACGAGTTTTTCGCAGCATCCAATTTATATAATAATAAATAATGAATAATGATGAATAATAAAATGATTATTATTTATTTATCAAAGATAAATTGATCAAATATTTTTATAAAGCAGAAAAAAATTCTGTAAATTTTAAGATTTTTTCGAATTATTGTTTGAATTTAAAATAGAATTGATTAAAAGATATATATTATTGAATGAAATTTTTATTGTTGAAAATTTGCATAGTATTTCTTAAAAATTAGAAAAACATTCCTTAAAAATCGACTGTTTATTTCCGAAAAATATTTTGAAAAATCAAGATAAATCAGAGCTGA
Source organism: Andricus quercusramuli (assembly GCA_932178445.1). Lineage (NCBI taxonomy): Eukaryota > Metazoa > Arthropoda > Insecta > Hymenoptera > Cynipidae > Andricus > Andricus quercusramuli. The sequence continues at coordinate 49,355 of CAKNXH010081940.1, forward strand.
ATTGAATCCTTCATATTTCGTTTGAAAAATATTATTAGGTTTGGACAAAATTTAAGGAGAGATTTTTTTTTGTTCGAGGCGCACTTTTCTAAATTTCTTTTTACATACAATTTGTATACAATTATTCTTAATTTAATTTCAAGCAATAATTCAAAAAACTTTGAACATTCACAAAGTTTCTTTCTTTGATGAAAATATTTGATGATTCTATTTTTAATAAATACATAATATTTATTAAAAACAATTTTTTCCATTGTTCAAATTCTTTTAGTCCATGCATGTTGCTACTACACTTTAATTTGTAAACTTTCTTAAACTTTCAAAAATATGAAAAAAATAAAATAATGGCCAGAAAATTAGAATATCTTCATTTACTTGAGACGTAGATTTTTGTAAATTTATAAATAACAATTACAAGCTTTTGAAGGGGTTTGAATGGCTTGAAGCTAATAGAAAAATTTTTCCAGGAAAATTTCAAATAATTATTTATTTGAAAAAAATTAGTCTTATTACGGACATTTTAGAAGATTTCCATATATTTCAAAAGGTTTCTGAAAATTCCAAAAAAGAACCTGGAAGATTTTAAGAAAATATTTTTACTTTGAAAATATTTGTAAAAAGTTTAGGAAAAATGATTTAGGTTTCATTAAAAGAAAATAATTGCGAGTTATTTCAAAAGATATTTAGAAGTTTTAGAAGTTTTGCAGAGATTCCAAGAAATTTTTAAATTAGAAAATTTTTCGAAAATAATAAAACAAAATGAAGATTTTTGAAGATTTAGAAATATAATTTGAAAGATTTTCAAGTATTTTGGATGGAGCTATGATAATGAAATTTTCTTCTTAAATTCCCTGGGAAACGTTTAAATCATTTTTATTTTTAAAAGTTAATTTTTAATAAAATTCAAAAATATTTCTACAGATTTTAAAACAAATCTGAAATACTTTAAAGTAATTTTTGGAATTCAGAAAGATTTTTATAAACTATAGGAATAATTTTAGTCAGTTTGTAAGATGTTTGAAAATTAATCTATTTATATGAATAACTAAAATTTACATTTAATAATTATTTTTATTTGTATACTAATTTAGAGAAGTTTGCAATTTCAAGTTAAAATTAATTTTTTGAATTAATACCAAGTATTAAATTTATTTTAATTAATTTTTTTGGTTGAATATTTAACCATTCTAATTTTGATTCAAACTTTCTAGTTTTTTGGTTCAAAATTAATGTTTGAGGAATCAACTATTTCATTAAAAATTCGCGTTTTCGGTTGAATTCAACTGCTTTTATTTAAAATAAAATTCTCCTGTAGAAATGTCCACTATTACATTTTTTTTTGGATATGGATCTTTTTGTTTGAAGATTCATAATTTTAGTCGAAAATTTATTTTCATAGTTGAATATTGAACTATTTTGATGGAAATTTATTCTTTTTCTGGTTGAAAACTAATCTCTTTGGTCGAAAATTTAACTTTTTAGGTTGAAAATTCAACCGGTTGGTTTCAATATTAAATCAATTTTAATATTAAATTAATTTATTGAAAAATGAAAGTTCAGAATTCAACTATTTGGTTGACAAAAATTATTTTTTGTTGGAAATGTAACTATTTTGTTAAACAAAATTTTCCGCTTCAGAATTTTCTTTTTCAGCATAAAAAACTGTTCCAGTTTTGTGAGAAAATTGATCATTTTAAGTTGAAAATTTGTCTTTTTTGTTTCAAAATTAATCTGTTTTGTTTCGGGATTGAACTATTTGATTGAAAATTCGTCATTTTTGGCTGACTCAACTATTTTTGATTTGAAATAAAATTTTTGATTTTGTTGTTTGATTGTTCAACTGCTCCGTTAGAAATAGATCTTTCTGGTTGAAGATTTATAATTTTAGTTGAACATTTATTTTGTTAGTTGAAAATTTATTGGCTCATTTGCAAAATTATCCTTTTTTTTTGTCGACGATTAATCTTTTTGGTGAAAATTAATATTTTTTGGTGAAAATTCAACCAATTGGTTTATATTTACTGTTTTTAGTTCGAAAATTCAACTATTTTGGTGCAAAATTTCTCCTTTTTTTGTTCAAAAATTAATTTTTTTTGGTTGGGAATTCAACTGCTTGGTTATAAATTAATGTTTTTGATTGAAAATGTAATTATTTTGTTGAAATTGCGTTTTTATTCGTTGTTGGAAAAATAAACTTTATAACTGAAAATTTATCTATTTTAATTTTGGTAGAAAACTAATCTTTTTCAGTTAAAAATTCTTTACTTTCTGATTTCGAAATCAATCTATTTTGGTGAAGCATTAAACAATTTGATTAAAAATTCGTCTTTTTTAGTCCAATTCAACTGCCTTTGATTAGAAACTTATCGATGATAATGGATCTTCTTGGTTGAAGATTCATAACATTTTAATTGAAAATTCATTTTCTTACTTAAAAATTCCTTCTTCTTTGGTTGAAAATTGATGTCTCTTATTAAAAATTCAACTAGTTTTTGAAGAACTCATGTTTTCGTTTGAAAATGTAACTAGTCCCTTTTTTTTTTTTTTTTAAATTAACTTTTACATCGGAAAATTCTGCTGTTCAAGTCTTGGTAAAAATTTATTCTTTTCTAGTTGAAAATTCGACTGGTTTGAAAATTCATTTCCTTTCGTTGAAATTTTATCAATTTTTTGTTAAAAATGCAACTGCTGGATTCAAATTAGTTGGCTTTTGTTGAGGATTTTACTATTTTGTTGAAAATCTGTCCTTTTTTCAGTTGAAAATTAATTTTTTGAACTGAAAATTTAAATATTCGATTTTTGCACTAGCACTAGTAAATATGTATAATATTGTAAAATGCATTGCATAAAAAAAACCAAAAAATCTGTTTCCATAATTTAATTTGTCCACGTATACTCACCGACGGAAAGTGCCAACGAAGCAAAGATTAAGAAATTCATCATAGACGTTTAGAAGAAACTACAAGACAAGTGAGGAAAACCTGCTTCTTTTCGTAAAGTAACATTGTCATGCTGATAACAGGCTATTTATCTACTTAAATTTTTTCGACAGTGACCCCCAAAACGAGGAAAACCTTAACCCAATTAAGCTTGCCGTCTCGATTCAATGTTCGTTCATCTCGAGTATAAAACAGGTGTACGAAAAATATTTGTTCTTCTAAAAATGTTATTGCCAAAATTTAAGGAAGCACTAATAATGTTCACTAATAATCACCGATGAAAAAAATACCTTTTCTTTAAAGACAAACAACTCAAAACAAAATTTTCTGTGAAAAAAGCGAGAAAATTACAGTAAAATCAATTTACTGTTAATTTTTATCCAAACAGTTGCATTTTTGACCAAAAAGGATGACATTTCCGACAGAAGAGATGATTTTTTAACAAAAATGGTGAATTTTCAACCAAGAACATCAATTTTCTACCGCGAAAAAATAATTTTCAACAAATGACGTAATTTAAAACCGAATGGTTGAATTTTAAAGCAAGAAAATTTATTTTCTGGAAGTGAAGACGAATTTTCAACAGAATACGTGAATTTTTAATAAATTAGTTACATTTGGGACCAAGATGCGATCCATTTTCTAGCAAAAAAAAGGAATTTTTAACAAATTACATAAGTTTTCAAACATATAGTTTGAACGATGAATGTGATTAAGTCAACATTTCATTCGAGTAATTTTTAGTTTATATTTTTTATTTTCCAGACATTTTTAACTAAATATTTGAATTTGAAACCTAAAAAGATCAAATCATAATAAAAAATGGACTAGCGAAGTTTTTGTTGAGAAGAATTAATTGTCAATAAACAAAAATGAATTTTTCACTAAGGACTCTATTATTGTAAAAAATAGTTGAATATTATATCACATCGTTGAATTTTGAAGCCAAAAAGAGAAATTTTTTATAATGCTGTTGAATTTCCAACCAGAGAATATGAATTTCCAACAATTAAGTTAATTTACAATCTATAAACTGAATTTTTAATAAATAGTTGAATTTTCAGTTCGAAAAATTTATTTTCAACAAAAAAAAGCGATTTTTTAGCTAAATTTATAAGTCGTCAATCAGATAAATGAACTTGATTTTTACCTAAAACAAATTGATTTTTTATGGAAAAATACGAATTTTCAATGAAATACGTGATTTTCCCACGAAATAGTTGAATTTTCTTTCGAATTGTTAAACTTTTGAACAAAAACTAGGAATTTTCTACAAAACAACTCAGTTGTCAACCCAAAAATGTGAATTTCAAACAAAAAAATTAATTCTTAACGAAATCAAATAAATTTTTAATCAAGCAAATGCATTTTAATAACAAAAAAATGAAATTTCTACACAAACAGATGAATTTTGAAAACAGAAAGAGATGAATGTTCAACAAAATAGTTGTATTTTCAAAAACAAAAAATGCGTTAGTCAAAAAAAAAAAAAATTTATCCGAATTGTTAACTTCTCAAATGAAAAAGACAAATTTACGATAGAAAAATTGAATTTTCAGCTTAGAACTATGACTTTCTAACAAAATCGTTGAATTTTCAACAAAATACTTGATTTTTAACAAAATAAAATTGATTTTCTACCAAGAAACACTAATTTTCATAGCGCTTAAATCATATTCCTGAGATGAGAATGTTCATGTGAGAATGTGGTCTCCATTTTTAGATGAGAAGAAAAAATGTCTTCTCCGCTGCTTCGTAACCTCTTTGCAATATTTAATTTTGTTCACGTTCTTTAGCTCAAAATTTTGGTAAAAGCTTATTATCAGTGCTTAGGTGATAATCCTGATCTAAGGATCTTCGTGTGAGAATGTGGTCTATGTTTTTTGATGGAAAGAAAAAGTGTTTCACTCTTACGTTTCGTAACCTCTTTGCAGTCTTTATTTTTTTTAATGTCCGTCAGCTCAAAAATTTGAAAGAAGCTTCTTGATAGAGCTTAAATGATCCTGAGCTAAGAATATTTATGCGAGAATGTGCTTTATTGTTTTAGATGAAAAGGAAAAGTGTTTTTCTCCGCTGCCTCGTAACCTCTTCGCAGAATTTAATTTTTTTCACGTCCTTCAGCTCGAAAGTTCGAGAGGAGCTTTTTATCAGAGCCTAAATAATAATCCTGATCTAAGGATATTCATGTGAGAAATTTGGTCTATGCTTTTAGATGAGAAGAAGAAGGAGGTTTTTCCGCTGCTTTGTAACCTCTTTGCAATATTTCATTTTTTTCGCTTCTTTCAGCTCAAAATTTTGAAACAAGCTTTTTGATAGAGACCCAATAATAATCCTGAGCTGAGAATATTCATGTGAGAATGTGGTCTATGTTTTTAGATGAGTAAAAAAAGTTTTTTTCTTCGCTGCTTCATAACCTCTTTGCAGTCTCTAATATTTTTCACGAACTTCAGCTCAAAATGTTGGAAAAAGCTTTTCATCAGAGCTTCAATAATATTCCTGAGCTGAGAATATATATTTGAGGATGTGTTTTTATGTTTTTAAATGAGAAGAAAAAGTGTTTATATCCGCTGCTTTGTAACCTCTCTCCAGTCTTGGATTTTATTAACGTCCTCCAACTTAAAATTTTGAAAGAATTTTTCTAATAGAGCTTAACTCATAATCCTGAGCTAAGGATATTCATGTGAGAATGTGGTCTGTGTTTTTAGATGAAAAGAAAAAGTGTTTTTCTGCGCTGCTTCTTAACCGCTTTGTAGTCTTCAATTTTGTTTACGCCCTTCAGCTCAAAGTATTGAATCAAGCTTTTGAATAGAGCTTAAATAATAATCCTGAGATAAGAATATTTATGTAAGAATGTGGTCTATGTTTTTATATGAGAAGAAAAAGTATTTTTTCCGCTGTTTCGTAACCTTTTTGCAGTATTTAATTTTTCTCACGTCTTTCAGCTCAACATTTCAGAAGAAGCTTCACACTAGAGCCTAAATGATAATCCTGAACTAAGGACATTTATGTGAGAAATTTGGTCTATGTGTTTAGATAAGGTAAAAAGAGGGTTTCTCCGCTGCTTCGTAACCTCTTTGCAGTATTTAATTATTTCCGCTTCCTTCAGCTCAAAATTTTCAAAGATGCTTTTCAATAGAGCCTAGTAATAATCCTGGGCTGAAAATTTTTATGTGAGAATGTGTTCTATGTTTTTAAATGAGAAGCAAAAAGTATTTTTCTCCGCTGCTTCATAAGCTTTTTGCAGTCTTTAATTTTTTCACGTCCTTCAGCTCAAAATTTTGGAAAAAGCTTTTTATCAGATCTTGAATAATAATCCTGAACTAAGGATATTCATGTGAGAATGTGGTCTATGTTTTTAGATGAAAAGAAAAAGTGTTTTTCTTCTCTGCCTCGTAACCTCTTTGCAGTCTTTAATTTTTGTCACGCCCTTTAGTTCAATATGTTGAATGAAGCATTTTTATAGAGCTCAAATAATAATCCTGAGCTAAGGATATTTATGTAAGAAGGTAGTCTATATTTTTAGATGAGAAGAAAAACTATTTTTCTCCGCTGCATTGTAACCTATTTGCAGTATTTAATTTTTATGATGTCCTTCAGCTCAGAATTTTGAAAGAAAGCTTTTTATCAGAGCTTAAGTAATAATCCTTTAGCTAAAAATATTCATGTGGGAATGTGGTCTATGTTTTTAGATGAGAAGAAAAAGTGTTTTTCTCCGCTGCTTCCTAACCTCATTGAAGAATTAAATTTTTTGCACATCCTTCAGCTCAAAATTTTGAAAGAAGCTTTTTATCAAAGCCTAAATAATAATCCTGAGCTAAGTATATTTATGTGAGGAAGTTGGTCTATGTTTTTAGATGAGAAGAAAAAGTGTTTTCCTCCGCTGCTTCATAACCTCTTTCCAGTCTTTGATTTTATTAACGTCCTGCAGCTCGAAATTTCAAAAGAAGCTTTTTAATGAAGCTTAAATAATAATCCTCAGCTGAAAATATGCATGTGAGAATGTGGTCTATGTTTTTAGATGAGAAGAAAAAGAGGGTTTCTTCGCTGCTTCGTAACCTCTTTGCAGTATTTAATTTTTTTCACGCCCTTCAGCTCAAAATTCGAAAAAAGCTTTTTAATAGAGCTTAAATAATAATCCTCAGCTAAAAATATTCCTGTGAGAATGTGCTCTATGTTTTTATATGAAAAGAAAAAGTGTTTTTCTCCGCTGCTTCATAACCTCTTTCCAATCTTTGATTTTATTAACGTCCTACAGCTCAAAATTACGAAAAAAGCTTTCTAATAGAGCTTAAACAACAATCCTCAGCTGAAAATATTCATGTGAGAATGGGCTTTATGTTTTTATATGAAAAGAATAAGTGTTTTTCTCTGCTGCTTCGTAACCTTTTTGCAGTATTTAATTTTGTTCACGTCTTCTAGCTCAACAGTTCAAAAAAAGCTTTATATAAGAGCCTAAATAATAATCCCGAGTTAGGATATTCATGTGAGAATGTTTTCTATGTTTTTAAATGAGAAGAAAAAGAGGGCTTCTTCGCTGCTTCGTAACCTCTTTGCAGTATTTAATTTTTTCCGCTTCCTTCAGCTCAACATTTTCAAAGATGCTTTTCAATAGAGCCTATTAATAATCCTGGGCTGATAATATTTATGTGAGAATGTGTTATATGTTTTTAAATGAGAAAAAAAGTATTTTTCTCCGCTGCTTCGTAACCTCTTTGCAGTATTTAATTTTTTTCATGCCCTTCAGCTCAAAATTTTGAATAAAGCTTTTGAATAGAGCTCGAATAATAATCCTAAACTTAGAATATTTCTGTAAGAATGTGGTCTATGTTTTTAGATGAGAAGAAAAAGTATTTTTTTTTCCGCTGCTTCGTAACATGTTTGCAGTATTTAATTTCGTTCACGTCTTTTAGGTCAGAACTTTAGAAGAAGCTTCATATTAGAGGATTTCATGGGATATGTGATATGAAAGAGCACACAAATTTTTAAAATATTTGAGCAATTCAAAACATTTTAAAAGATTTCTACAAATTTCGAAAGATTGCACAAATTTTAAGAAACAAAGAATTAGGTAGCATTTCCAAAGATTTCCAGGGATTTTAGAAAATTTCACGCAAAGTATCTTGTAGGACCTCTTATTTCGAATGATTTAAGAGGTTTTGAAACATTTTTCAGATATTAAGCTATTTTAACAGATTCCAATAAAATTCAAGAGGTTTTAAAAGCTCCAAAGGATGTTAAACAATTGTGTAGCGTTTCCAAAGATTTCAAGGAATTTAAAACGATTCCTCAAGATTTAGGGGCTTGAAAGGAGCTCAAAGTGTTTCAAAGATTTTAAAGGCTTTTACGAATTTAAGAGATTTCATGAGAACTTTCGAGAATAAATTTTATTTATTTTATTTTTAAGGGGTTCTAAATTATTGCTACAGATTTTTAACTAATTCACCATAGGAAAATCATTATAGGCCTATCCTGATTTTCCTATAACTCGTTGCTATCGTCGATTGCAGTTTTTATATTACAGAATTTCTTTTTAAGATTTTTTCAAGACTTCAAAATATTGTTGCTATTGATATAACAGTGAAAATAATTATTAAAAATACATTATCTGTTGTTTTTGAGACTTCAATATCAGCGCCATAAATTAATCTCTCATAAGAGCCGAAACACTTTGGAAGGAAAATTTTCCACTTTATTTAAGGCAAGTGCACGTATCTATTTACTCAAAAGTATACAGGAATTTCGCCTTTATCATACTATTTTGCCTTCCCTCAAAATTACCTTTATATGCCTCAACCACCCCGATTCTTCGACCGTAAAGATGCTTATTTTAAAAATTTAATAACACCGACTGAAAACATGTTTTCCAGCGAACCGCTCTAAAGTGACGAAGGACCGACATCGACAGTGTCGTGCATAATATATTATATTACATAGAGAAAAATTTACATTTTCTGAAGGTTTATGACCCTGTATATATTTTAAAATATTCAGACTCTGAAGAGCCTTCACTCAAATAAATTTGAATTAGAGGCAACCTGTAATAACAGTTGTTGCTAGAGATGTGAACATTTAAAATGTTCAAAATTTTAGACTTGAAAATTTTTGTATGTTGACCCCCGCCCCCCCCATCAAACTTGCAAGAAAAATATATTTTTATATATTAAATTTAAAACGCTTCGAACTTCTAAGATTTAAAGTGAAAATATTACATTTACAACAAAATAGATGAATCGGCAACCAAATAGATGAATTTTCAACCAAAAAGATGAATTTGCAACTAAGAATACTAATTTTTGACCCAAAAAGACAAATCGTAAAAAAAATATATACATTTCTAACAGTGAAATTCATCCCAAAGAGATGCATTAAAAATAGTTACATTTTAGAACAAAGGGAATAATTTTCAACTGAAGTGACGAATCTTCAACCAAAAAAATGACTTTCTAACAAATTAGCTCATTCTTTAACCAAGTAGTTGAACTTTCAAACGGAGAAGGTTTTTCCGTTAAGAAAGAACAAAAATTTCAAGCAAACTGTTGAATTTACAAGTCAAAAAGACACTTTTGATATTAAACCAAAAAGACAATTCTTCAAGTAAATACAAGATTTCAAAACCAGATAGTTGAAATTTCAACTAAGAAGGTGAATTTTAAAATAAAATGAATAATCTTCAAACAAAAAAGATGAATTCTGAATGAAAGATATAATATTTGATATTTATATAAAAAAAATTTTAATTTTAAATGGAAAACAGTCAAATTCATCCAAAAGGACGCATTTTCATAAATTTGTTACATTTTCAACTAAAGGGAAAAATTTTCAATTGAATAGATGAATCTTTAACAAAAAATAAATGAATTTTCAACATTCAGTTCATTTTCAAGCCAAATAGTTTAATCTTCAACCAAGAAAGGTTTCTCTGTAAAAAAATTCTATTAAATTGTTAAAAGAAGCGAAAAAGACGAATTTGATATAAAAAAAAGTAGAATTTTCCACCCAAAAATAGAAATTTTGAAAAATTATGTTAATTTTCAACCAAATAGTTGAATTTTTAGTTAAATAGATGAATTTTTCACCAAAAGTGACAGATATTCAACAAAATGGTTACACTTGTAATGAAATAAATAAACTTACAGCTTATATGATAATTTTTTAACTGAAGTATTTAAATTTTCAATAGAAAAAAACAAATTTTTAGCAAAAAAAAGACGAATTTTCAACCAAATAGTTGAATTTCCAACTAAAAAGATTAATTTTAAACCAATAGGATTGATTTTCTACCCATAAGGCGAATCTTCAACAAAACAAAAGATTTTCAAACCAAATAGTTGAACTCCTAACAAAAAAAGATAAATTTTCAGATAAAATGATAAATCTTCAACCAAAAAAGATTAATTCTGAATAAAAAATATATCAGTTGATATTCAAATGGAAACATATTTCAATTTTTAAACAAGAAACAGTACAATTCATCCAAAAAATACGAATTTTCAAACAAATAGTTACATTTTCAATTGGAGGGAAAAACTTTAAATTCAATTGATGAATCTTCAACCAAAAAATGATTTTTCTAGAAATTAGCTCACTTTTCAGTTGAATAGTTGAATTGTGTAAAAAAAGAACAAAAATGTCTATCAAATGGTTTAATTTACAAGCCAAAAAGTCGAATTTTATACCAAAAAGCCAAATTTTCCACACAAAAATATAAATTTCCAATACAGACGGTCATTTTTGAACAAATAGTTGAATTTTCAGCCAGAAAGATGAATTTTTTACCAAGAAAAATAATTTTCTAACAAAAAAGATTTAAAAAAAACAGGTTCACATTTTCGACCGAAGAAATTAATTTTGAACTTATAGGTGATGAATCTTTAACTAAATGAGTTAAATTTACAGTAAAATAAATAATTTCCATGAGAATAAAGCCAATTTTTTGGCTGTTGAATCCCCAGCAACCACACAAATTTATTTTTAACAAAGTAGTTCAACTTTTAACCAAGAAGTTGAATTTTTGAAACAAATTTATTAATTTTTAACTAGAATAATTCATTTTTTAGTAAAAAAATTAATTTGCAGCTAAGAAAATTCTACAATGTTCTACAACAAAAGGGATCAATTTTCAAATAAAATTATGGATGCTCAATTCAAAAAAAGAATTTTTATCACAGTCGTCAACTACCAAAAAAGAAACATTTTCAAAAGAATGGATGAATTTTTACCCAAAGAAATGAATTTTCAACTAAAATGATGAATTCTTGAACAAAAAATCATTTTGTAATAAAGTAGTTCAACTTCAACCAAATAATTGAACTTT
>CAKNXH010081941.1:0-21862 GCA_932178445.1 Andricus quercusramuli
ATCCAAAAAGTTACAGCAGTTTAAAGTGACCCAAAAATTTCAACAGTTCCAGGAGTTCTGCCCTCAATCCCCACCCCTGGAAGAGTTCTTTAAAAACTCTTGTACATCTCATTGATGAATTTGAAATCCGAAAAGCTACAGCAGTTTGAAGTGACTGACAAATTTTGTATTTACAAATTTTAACAGTTCCAGGAGTTCTGATCTGAGTTCCCCCCCCCCTTCCCCCTGGAAGAGTTCAATAAAAAAAATTGTATAACACTTTTCGATCAATTAAAAATTCAAAAGGTTATAGCAGTTCAAAGTAATCCAAGATGGTCCTCTAGTGATATTATAATATATCTAATGCTTCTCACAAAAAACAGCTATACGATGAAAAAAATTACCTCAAGTAGAAAGTCATCACTTCAATCAGCAGAGTTAATAAAATCAAACTTGGCTAAGTGATTCTTCAAGATATTTGAATTTGTAAATTTAATTAATTGAAAAATGACAGGAATTTTGAAAATGTATTAAAGAGGAAAAGAGGAATTCTTGGCGAGATTATTATTTTAATTATTGTAATAATAATAGTTATTATTATTATTAAAGAATAAGAAAATCACACTCAGCTTTCACTTTTTTCCTTTTCAATCCATTTTCACATTTTCTTTAATTTTTTCAATTTAATTACATTAAAAAATCAAGATATCTTTTAGAACTACTTGACAAACTTGGATTTCACAAAGTTGATTGTACTGATAACTTTTTACTTGGCTGATCTTTTTGCATCGTGGATGTTTTTGGTGAGATTTTATTTCTTTTTAAATAAACATTTTTAATCAATCAAGTACTTTTTTCAAATCAATAGATTTAATGCATTATGCTTTTGATAACATTATTTTCACGGTAACATGCATAACAATATGATGATTGTTCTGTAAAATGAGAAAAAAGATTATTTGAATAGTAGAAATATGTACTACTGAATACGTTCAATAAAATATTTTTTTGACAGAAAGAAATTTTCCTTATAACAAGAATGATTTTTTCATTTGGAAAACAATATTTATTGAAACAAGCAAAATTTTCTTGGATCAAATTTTTTATTGGATGTATTGAATACATTTCTTTGACCATAAAATAAATGAATAGTAAAATAAATCGAAACTCGGTTTAATAGTGAAGGCCGGTGTGACTTATTACTGAAAAGTCGACTTTTCTTCATAAAAAGTGTTTATCTTGAAATGTGTGTGCCAATCGAATAAATAGTGTAATCTGTAGGTTTTTCTAATTACTCAAAATGATACTTTTTTTTTTTTGAATTTGCCAAATCCAGTTTAACAGATATCGGAAATATAAACTCGCAGTAGTTATTTTTGTGTAATTTGTAATGTATTCCAAAGGTTTGATAAAAATCGGTGAATAATGATATAATGATAAAATAATGTAAAGAAATTAAAATAATATAATAATACAATAATTTAATATTGATTTCGAAGGAATCTTAAAAGGTAAAAAGTTTTATTTTCTAATAAAAAAAAAGAAAAAAAAAGTGAAAAATGCCAATTTCATTTTCTTGTTGGTCTTTCTGGTTTCTCATTGAACGCACGTGACGTTATGGTTGGAAATTGCAGAAGTCGTTGTCGGACATGCTGTTACAACTTTATTAAGTTCCTAATTTTATTTTTCGATTTGTCATGTTGCCCAGCACAATTTTGCTCGTAATAAAAAACATATAACTACGTTTTCTATATACTATATTGGTTTAAACCTTTTTTTTTATTCACACTAAATTCACATAATTCATATTTTTAGAGTTATATTCAAAACAAAAGACATAATTTGAAACCAAATGAAGCAGGACCTGATGTTTTAAATTTCGGACTACACATCTTTTTTATGCCGACTCCCTGCTTCTCCCACTTTCAAGAAGAATAAAAAAAATTTCAGTTATATCGATAACAGAGAAAATGAGGTAAGAAATTCTTTTGAATGAAATTAATATTGATATTATATCATATTCATTTTGAAATTCTTCAAATTCGTAAACAAAAATCAAACAGTAAAATTTTCAGTTAAAAATTTATTTTTAATTGAAGATAGAACTAATTGTCGACAAAATAGTAACACCCTTAACAAAAGTAGAATAATTTTGATTAAACAATAGAATTTTAAACCCAGGAAAGTTTTATACCAAAACTGGAATATTTGAATTTTCAGTTAAGAAAGTTAATTTAAAAAAAAGTCAACAAAGTACTGCAACAATAGTATATTGCGTGACGAGGGTCGAAAGGCAACGATTTCACGAGTGTGAAGTTAGCTGCCCGAGCGAAGCGAGGGCTGATAACATGACAGATAAATGCAAATGGCGACGCCATTTGCATTTATCTGTCACTTTCTTCCCTAGGGTTGAAAATTCGATTTTCGACCCGCTCCACAGGCATCGAAAGTCGAATTTTCGATTGAGGTATGATGAAAAAAAGATTTGAATTTTAGATGAATAACAGTTGGATGCAACCAAAAAAAGATAGTTTAAATCTGAATATAATTTAAATTTGAAATGAGTTTGGAATTAATTTTTAACAAAGTCGTACAACTTTTAACCAAGTAGTTTAATTTACAACTAAAAAAAATCGATTTCCAGGCCAAACATGAAATAGTGACATTTTCACCCAAAAAATTAATTTTCAACCAAAAAAGGAGGAATTTCCAACAAAATATTTAAATTTTCAACTAAAGAGATACATTTAGATTCAAAATGATGAATTTTCAACAGGAAAATGAATTTCCAACAGAGTAGCTAAACCTTCAACCGAGAATTTGAATTATCCACTAGAAAAGAGATATTTTGAACCGAAAATGGAATAGTTGGATAGTTGGATAGTTGATATTTCTACCAAAAAACATTTTTAATCAAACAAACTGGAATTCAACCAAGAAAGACAAATTTCCCACAAAATAGTTGCATCCTCAATCAAAACAGATTAATTTTGAAGCTTAATTAATTGATTAATTAATTAATTAATTTTGAAGATTAATTTTTGATCAAAAAACATGAGATTCATAATAAAAGAGCTGAATTTTCAAACAAAAAAGATTTTTCAGCCAGAAGAAAACGAAATTTCGAAAAAATTGTTGAATTTTCAACAGGATAATATGAATTTTCAATAAAGAGTTGAATTTTAAACCCAAAAAGATGAATTTTTCACAAAACTGCTGAATTTGCATCCGAAAAAGATAAGTTTTTAATAAAATTGTTGAATTTTTATTAGAAGAATCAAATCAACCTAATAGTTTCATTTTCAACCGGAAAGATCAAATTTTTACACAAAGATGTGAATTTCTAAGAAAAGATTTTAATTTTCTACCAAGAAACATTTTTCAAACAAGAAATTAAAAAATTCGAACCGAAGAGTTAAATTTTCAACCCAAAAAGAAAAATTTGCCACAAAATATTTGCATCTTTAACTAAAATAGATTAATTATCAAATAGCCATTTTTAAACCAAAAAAAATAGAAATTTGTCATAAAAGAGTATAATTTTCAATCAAGATAGTTGAATAGTTAAATTTTGAACCTAAGGAGAAGAATTTTTAACAAAACTTTCGACTTTTCATCCAAAAAAGATGATTTTTCAATAAAATTTCTAAATTTTCATCAAAAGAATTAAATTTCCATCTAAATAGTTGCATTCTTAACCCAAAAAGATAATTTTTTCACAAAATAGTTGCATCTTCAACCGAAATAGATTAATTGTTAAGCAGAAAGTGTAATTTTTTACAAAAAAAAATTGAAATTTATACTAGGAGAATTGAATATTAAAAAAAAAAAAGATTTTTTAGTCCAGAAGAAAACGTAAGTTCAAGCAAATTGTTGAATGTTCCACAAAGCAGTTGAGTTTTTAACAGGATCATATACATTTTTAACCAATATTCAAATTTTTTACCAAAATAGTTGAACTTTCAATCCCAAAAGACGAATTTTCAACAGAACTGTTGACTTTTACACCAAAAAAGATAACTTGTTTAGGAAATTGTTGAATTTCCATAAAAAAAATTGAATTTTAATCCAAACAGTTTCATTCTTAACCAGAGAAGATTGAATTTTTACACAAAGGGATGAATTTTGAACAAAATGGTTAAATTCTCCACAAACATTTTTTAGGCAAGGAAGGAAAAAATTTCGACAAAATTGATGAATCTTCAACAAAAAAGTTGATTTTCAACGAAATAGTCGAATTTTCAACTCAAAAAGACGAATTTTTAACAAAACGTTTAAATTTCTCATCAAAATGATAATAGTAGACTTTTCAATCAAAAGGAATCAGCTCAACTAGAAATAGTTGGATTTTCATGTTGTACTCTATGTACTTAGGTATTTAAATTTAAATAGAATTATTTTTAATTGAAAAACGGGAAAAGAGGCAAATAGGGTAAAGCTTGTGAAGAATAACAGTTTAAATGATCATTGAAGTTTAGTTTTATTACTTTTAAGATATTAGGTTGAAAAACGAAAAGTTTTGCGCAGAAAATAAAGGTAATTTTTGTGTAATTTTTGTTATCGGACTATGGAACATTTTAGGCCCTGAACTGCAATTAGTTTAAATGAAAAAATAAGTTAAAAGCGATTGAAACTTGAACGTATAATTTTTTCGAATTGTTTCAACTTTTACTAAACACTTTTTAAAAGCACTTTTAAATCCGGACTACAGAAAGTGTGTTTATCGGACTATGCAACAAAAAAAAAAAAGTTAAAAACGATTGAAACTTAAAAGTATAAATTTTTCGAATAGTTTCAACTTTTAAGCCTAGCCAAGCGCGGGAGCACTATAAAAAATAATGCTTCAATGAAATAATTAAGTAATCTTGCATTCGCATTTTCTTTTTAGCTTTCCTCTTAAATCAAAGACTCAAGAGTAAGACACGAAAGAGTCGTATCTTTCTAGATAGTGACGGAGAAGTTTAATCTAAGCGAAAAGGCGAAATGAGTCTTGCCTTGACAGGAATTCCGAGAGATTTAAGACGCGATAATTAAAGTTTTTAGGGTAACAAGATTGTTCTTGAGATTGATGGAAAGATCCGAGAACTTGACTGAAACCTTCAAGAAGTGGGACTGAGACTTGACCTGTAAAGAATTTCAATATTGTGCACAACTCAACGTAAAAAATGTAATAACGAATATTCAGTACAGGGATCCCGATATAATGTAATAACTTTATCTTCTGTCCTCCACAAAGCTATTATTGCGATACAAATATTTCGAGTATTTCTCCTGGTATCTCATTTTTGTTAATGAAAAAGTACCGAGTGTTTTAATTCGTTGAAAAAATGTTTCGTTGGTAAAACACTGATCCTCAACATCCTTAACATGAATCTGGCTTCTGTTTTTCGCTAGCAGGTCTAGCTCAATTCATATTTGCAATTAAACTTTTCAATAAAAAAAAGATTAACCATTTTTTTAAAGGGCGAAAAATGTTTTTTTCTTCCCCTTCCCGCAGATAAAGTCGAAGAAAAATGATTATTTGAGAAAAAAATTAAATTCGGATTAACCGTTTCTGAGATATCTTGAATAATGCGCACCCTTCTTCTCAATTTCCGAAAACCTGTATTTAATACTGTTCTTAGCATCAGATGTTCAAATGTGCTTTCCATGCAGTTATAAAAAATGAAACGATCAATCACATTGATACTTGTTTATGAATAGCATACAGTTCTGAAATATAATGCGATCAATCACATTTTCATTTGTTTCTAAATTTCATGCAGTTCTAAAAATTGAGAAGATCGATTTAGAAACAAATGATAATGTGAGTGATCGTCTTATGTTCGAGAATTGCATGAAATTCATAAACAAATGAAAATGTGACTTATTGCCTTATTTTTTTGACTTTTATGAAATTCACAAACAAGTACCTATGTGATTGATCGTCTTATGTTTTGGAACTGCATGAAATTCAGAAACAAACGACAATGTGATAGATCGCCTGGTGTTTTGAACATGTATGAAAGTCAAAAACAAGTCACGCTGTGAATGATCGTCTTCTGTTTTAGTCCTGCATTAAATTCAGAAATAAATAATAATGTGAGTGATCGTCCTATGTTCTAGACCTGTATGAAATTCATAAAAAAGTAACAATTTGACTGTCTTATGTTTTAGAACTGTATGTAATTCAGAAACAAATAACTATATGAGTTATCGTCTTATGTTCGAGAACTGCATAAAATACAACAACAAATGACAATTGATCGCCTCATGTTTTAGAGATGTATGAAATTCATTAACAAGTAACAATGTGAGTGATCGTCTTCTGTTTCAGAACTGCATGAAATTCAGAAACAAATAACTATGCGAGTGATCGTCTTGTAGTTGAGGGCTGCATGAAATTAAGAAATAAATGAAAATGTTATTGATCGCCTAATTTTTTAGAGATGTATAACATTTATAAATAATAAACAGTGTGGTTGATCGTCTAATGTTTTAGAACTGCATGTAATACAGAAACAAATGACAATTTGAGTGATAGTTTTAATTTTAGAACTGTATGAGATTCATAAATAAGTAGCAATGTGATGAGTGTTCTTATGTCTTAAAACTGCATAACATTCAATAACAAATTACATGTGAATGATCGTCTTATGTTTTAAAACTGGATGGATTTCAGAAACAAATAACAATGTGATTGATCGACTTATGTTTAAGAACTGCATAAAATTTAGAAAAAAATCATAATATGAATGATCGTCATATGTTTTGGAGCTGTATGAAATTCATAAACAAATGTCAATGTGAGTGAGCGTCTTATGTAATAGAAGTGTATAAAATTCATGAACGAGTAACAATGTGATTGATCGTTTTATGTTTCGGAAGTACATGGAATTCAGAAACAAACAACGTGATTGATCGGCTTATGTTTTGTACCTGAATGAAATCCATGTACAAGTAACAATGTGACTGATCGTCTTATGTTTTAGAACTGCATGTAATTCAGAAACAAATAACTATACGAGTGATCTTCTAATATTCAATAACTGCATGAAATATAGAACAAATGACAATGTGATTGATCGCCTTATGTTTAATAGGTGTATGCATTTATAAATAAATTAAAATATGAGTGATAGTCTCATGTTTTATAACTGTATGAAAAAATAGTCGAATTTTCAAATAAAATAGATCAATTTTGAACTAAAAATGAAACAGTTACATTTTTAGTTAAAAAAACTGATTTTCAACTGAAAAAAATAATATTGAACGATATTGTGCAAAAGAAAAAAATAAGTTTGAAGAACGTAGTTCAACTTTCAACCAATTAGGTGAATGTTTAACCGAAAATATAATTTTGAAATCAAGAAGATTAGTTTACAAGTAGAAAAGATAACTTTTAAATAAAAAATAGCATAGTTACATTTTCAATTATTGAAACATAATTTTTAATCACAAAAAAATAATTTTCGAAAAATAGTAAAGAAAGAATCATTAATTTTTAACATAAGAGATCACCTTGCAACTAAGTGGTTGACTCTTTAACCGAATGGATGATCTCATGACTAAGAAAAAAAATCATTTTTTACCATAAAAGTTCAATTTTGAACAAAATACGTGAACTGAAACGTAAGAATTTTAAATTAGATTAAAATCAAATCCAAAATCTCATTTATTCCTTGCAATTCCTGCATTTTTTTTTGTTTTTTTCTTGTCGAAAATAAAAAGAAATGAAGAAAAATGAGAAGGGAACAAACCAAATCCTCTTCCTTCTCTATTTTATTTCTTTCGTCTTTTTTATTTTTATGATTACCATTTTCCACCTTTTTCAAATTTATCTGAAGAATCTTTACCAAAAGTTATTACTGAATCCATTTTGAATGGTATACGGAAAATAGTATGAATATAAATTTTTTCAACATCAATAATTCAATAGTTTTCGAAATTTGACCAAAAAAAGGAAGAACAAAAGTAATAAAATAACTATATTCTCTTAATTCTTTCTGAATATCTGTAGATAAAATTTTACTTTATTTGTTTTTGATTTGTTGAATTCTAATCGTGATATGTTGCTAAATCAACGTTTGTGGGTAATGTTCAAGAACAAGGATATTCATAACAATATTCAAATTCTATTTATGAGATGAAATGTGGGACAAACCTAGAACTCTGTTAACTGGGTTTTTTCTTATTGCAATTTTGTTTCGGAAAGGATGAGCCGAAAAGAAATAAAAAATTCTACCTGAATATGTACTTTTCCTATACCAACAGGCAATAATATTACCATCCTGATCTTTAATTACTTCTACGTCCAAAAAACTGATTTTATTATTATTCTCTATTTCATGGGTAAATTGAAGTTTTGGATGAAAACTGTTAAAAGCATCAAAAACTCCCTGTGTTCTTGAAAGCAAAGACCTTCCATTTTTCCATAACTATTTCTGCTCGAATCGGAGAAATTACTCAACCTATGGGAGTACCAAACTTTTGCCTATAAAAAGATACATTGAATTTGAAATAAGTTGAGTTCATAATGAAAACTATCCTTTTAATAAAATCTCTTTTACTTAATCGAGTACGTGTTTGTGTATTATCCTATCTATTTAAACTTGCCTGTTGGACCAATTCAATTGGTATATTCGGAAATATTGCAACAACATCCAAAAAAATCATGACATCATCAGGAACAGTTTTTCGAATAATAATTTTTTGGAATTCCCAGCGATTTTTAATATTGTATTCAGAAGTTATAATTGAGGCTTTGAGTATCAAGTTAAAGTTTTGTGCTAAAAGAATAGACACTTTCAAGATTTTGGACAATAGGATCATTTTGTGGTGTTTGTCCAAATTCGATCGTTGAATTCTTGTTTAATTTTCAGGAATTCTATACATTAAATTACATGAATTTTTAACCAAATACTGCAATATCACGGTTGCAACAAATAGATTTAATTATAACCAAACTGTCGAGAATATTTTTAAAAACAGTATTGTTGCCGAAGCTTATGATTTACCTAAAGTGCATAAACCAGGTTTAAATTGGAGACTAATTGTTTCAACTTTTTGTTCTCCTACGTATAAATTAGCTGAGTACTTACCAAGCATTTTGAAACCGATTTCGGGAAAAACTAATGCATTCGTGAAAAAAAGTTGGGAATTTAAAGATAATTTTAAAAATGTTACTGTACCAAAAACACATTCGTTAGTTTCTCTTGATGTTGCTTCTATGTTTGATAATATTCCGTTAGATTTGGCTTTAGATTGCATAGAAGAAAAATTAAATTTATATCGTAATTTAACTAAAATATCAAAAAACGAGATTTTAATAGCAGCTAGAACTGTTTTTCATAATACAGTATTTTCTTTTAACAATAAATTCTATGAACAAGTGCCAGTTTGTCCGATGGGGTCTCCTTTGTCTCCCATTGTTTTAAATTTAGTATTAGAAGATATAGAAAGGAGAGCATTAGAAAAATGAAATTTTACACAAATCTTATATAAACGTTATGTGGATGATATATTCTTGATTATACCAACCAATAAAATTGTAGACGTAATAAACATTTTTACTAGCATTGATGATTCAATCCAGTTCACTTACGAAATTGAAAATGATAATTCTTTGAATTATTTAGATTTGTTGATTACTAAAACAACTGAAGGTGATTTAATAATCAGTTGGTACAAAAAGCCGTCATGGTCTGGACGGTATTTAAATTATAATTCTCACCATCCGTTCAGTCAAAAAATTGGTTTAATTAAAGGTTTGGTAGATAGGTGTATAAAATTAAGTAATATAAAAAATAGAAAAGAAAATTTAGATAATTTGAAAGTCACTTTATTGCAGAATAATTATTCACATCCGTTAATAGAAAGTGTTATAAAAGAAAGAATCCATGAAATGTATAATAGTATACAAAAAAATAATAAGCATAAAAAATGGTTGGAAAAATACAAAAACAAAAAAATTTAAAGGTTACCTTACCTTATATTCAAGGCCTTTCTGAAAGACTAAGATGTTCTTTACAAAAATTTAATATTAACGTTTATTTTGAAAATAACCACACCCTGGACAATTTTCTTTTGAATAAAAAAGATCCTGAAAAGATTGAAAATTCATCTGGTGTCATTTACTTAATTAAATGCACTGGTTGCAATAAAGTCTACATCGGTGAAACTGGCAAAAGAGTAAAAACGAGAGTTGCGGAACATAAAAGAGATTGTGAAATCGGAAATTTAAACACAGGTTTGTCTCAACATTCATGGAATTTTGACCATTTTTTTATTCTAATTTTGGAAACATTAGAATTCTAGCAAGAGAACAGAATACTTACAAACGACGAATTATTGAATCTATTTTTATAAAAAAATGTAATAAAATTTCAATCAATCTTCAAACTGAAGTATTGAATAGTAACCAAATGTATCAATGTATTATTCATTAAACTCAATATTGAAATAAAAATTTATTCCACAATTCGAACCCAAGAGTTATGGCGCGCTTTTCTTATCTGTGGTTCAATTAAAATTTGACCTGTAAATTATCGTCCATTTAGAATTGGCTATAGCATAAATTCCAATGTCTGTTCAATGTCTGGTTTGTCATCGTCCTAATCATTATTTGGAACTTTCGTCTGCTTAAAAATGTAATCTAATTAGTTTGGAGCCGTTTAAAAGAATATTTTTTGAGGCTCATAATTTTGATCTTAACTATTTCGACATGAGATTCAAATCTTCACCGTATGGAACATTTTTTAGTCATAAATTGATTGATTTTAAAAATGTATATATTTTTTGACACGACGCAATTTTTTAGCGATAGGTAATAACCAAAACTTTATGTTACACAGTAGGTTTTTGTATTTTAGTTCCTTTTAATTTTAACTTATCATACAATACGATTTATTTTTAGAAATGACAACATTTTTTCCTGATGAAGGCCCGCAGTGAGAGCCGAAACGTAAAAGAAAATAAAACGATTTTTTAACAACTACAATCGTTCATTTTTAAATGTTCATTTATTTATTTATTGGACCGTAAGACCGAAAAAAAGAGAAGTTTTTTGAACTTTCAAATTTTGAAATTTTCAAACAAATAGAAAATAGTTGAATTTTCAACCAAAAAAGATAAATTTTCAAACAAAAATGAAATATTCCCAGGTAGAAAAATCATATATTGTATGATGGTCAGAACACTGATATTTTTCATTTGTTGTATACAGATAAATTAAAAATACTAGTGCCTTGTCTGCGTCATAACTTTTTCACCAAGGGTTACATTTTCAATTAGAATGGAATATTACTTAACTAATTTTCAAATATAAAAAAATGCACTGTTTAGTATAAGTGCTGCGCCAAGGAATCTGTCAAATCTGCAGATTTTTTATTTGAGATTCGAATATTAGCCAATAAGGCCATTAAAATCAACTTTCCCTATTCTTCTCTGATTGGCAGAAATTATTTAACAACTCAAGGGCATTGCAATTTTTAAAATATTACATATTCGTTTTCCAATTTTCTGCAAAATCAAGTATTTAAACCACATTTTCTTTCACCAGTTGCTGATCAAATAAAAAATCCGTAGTCTGTATAAAAGCGTTGCACATCATTTTCATTGAATTTCTCGACCAAATTGATCAACTGGCATTCATTGTCTTATGGTGTAAATATGAATTGAAATTGAATTTTTGATTCGCAGTAATTTCGAGTACAGAGCCATCCATAAATTCAGCCACGTACTTAGCCAGAATGTCGAGCGATGCGGAGCGAGTGTGAGTTCTGGAATCTCGTTCAAAAGGAAGTATAGCCGAAAGAGATGCCACGAATTCCGATCACGACTCAAACGCCTTTCCGCTTCTACGGAATACCCCGAATCAGTACTCGTGCAAATCGAAAAATCGTACATAGAAAGCTCTTGTTCGACTGTCGAAACTTTTATAAATTACAGACATATGACTTATGATTTATGACTCCCTGTCCCTGTATAATATGCCCATTATCATGAGACGTGCTGAAAGGAGGTCAAAAGTCAAAGTTGCACTCCTTTCCTTCTGCAGAGAACGTGAATATCATTTATAATAACCAACTTTATTTAATAATGGTTAGTTAGATTAGTAATGGTATTAAAGCGATGTTGTTTGTCTGAGTAATATAAGTTTTTTAAAAATTAATACATGTAGATGGTAAAAGGAACTGACATACTTCAGACCAAAAGTAGATTTTTGATGTTGTAAATCCTTTATTTCTTGCCCATAATGGTTTTTGAATATATATTCCATTTAAAATTATCTTCCAATTTACTGTAAGGGGTCGCACTTGAATTACGTAACGGATAATCGACCCTATCCAGAACCCCCCACCTTCCTGTAACGTAATAATGGTTTCCATAAATAATAAGATATGGAAATTTCCAACCTTTAAAGATAAATTCACAACAAAAAAGTGTATTAGTTGATGTTTCAACCAAGAAGGATGAGATTTCATTAAAAACTAAATATTAACATCAAAAAGACAAATTTTCAACAAATAAATATTTTTCTTCAGTAATAGGAAAAAATTTCCCCTAAATTGTTGAACCTTAATGCCAAAGACAAATTTTCTGTTCAATAATTGAATTTTCAACCAGAAAAATAGGAATTTCCAGCAAAAAAATAAAATGGTTTATATAAGAAGTAAATTTTCTACAAAGATACTTGAATTTCAACCCAAAAAGACGAATTTTCAATAATAACAGTTAAATTTTCATATAAATTCTTAAGAAAATGATTAAACTTTCAATCAAACAGTTGTATTTTCATCCAAAGAAGATTAATTTTCTACTAAAACAGATAATTTTTTGAATCAGGAAGACAAATATTAAAGATTCTAGTGGAATTTCCATCCAAAGGTAAATTTTCTATGGAATAGTTGATTTTTCAGCAAAAAGTATATTTTGGACCAAAAAGAATGATTTTTTAACACATGTATTGAATTTTCAACCAAACAGTAGCAATCTTATCGAAGGAAGATGAATTTTCTACTCGTGCAGATGTTTTTTATTTAATAAAAACGATCAAGAACAAAAAAAGTCGAATTTTCATCCAAAGAAGATTTCAGTTGATTTTTGAACACAACATGTGAATTTTTCTCAAAAGTTAAATTTTATACGAAATAGTGAATTTTAAACAAAACAGTACATTTTAGAACCAAAAAGGATGACTTTTTAACAAATTTATTGAATTTACTACCAAACAGTTACATCCTTGTCCAAAAAAGATAAATTTCGTACTAAGACAGATGAATTTTTTAATAAAAAAGACAAAAGAATAGTCGAATTTTCATCCAAAAAATATTTAAATTGATTTTACAACACAAAATGTGAATTTTTCTCAAAAGGAAAATTGTCGACGAAATAGTTTAATTTTTAACAAAACAGTAGATTTTTTGACCAAAAAGGACGACTTTTCAACAAAATTATTGAATTTTCAATCAAACAGTTGCATTCTTATCCAAGAAAGATGAAATTTCTACTGAAGCAGATGAATTTTTAAAGCAAAAAGACAAATTTTCAAAAAAATATTGGGATTTTCATCCAAAAAACGTTTCAATTGATTTTTGAACACCACAACATGGATTTTCCTCAAAAGGTAAGTTTTCTACGAAATAGTGGAATTTTGAAGCAAAAAGATTGACTTTCCAACAAAAATGTTGAATTTTCAAACAAATAATAAAATTTACAACTAAAAAGATAATTTTCAGGGGGAAGCAACTGAAAAAAAAAGAAGTATGAATACAAATTGAATAAGTTACTAACAAGAATGTTATATCAGAGTTACTGCAAAACTTAATTTTGAAAATTCTCCAATTTTTCCTTGAACAATTTTTCATTTTCCTGACTATTTTGAGTTGAAAATTTAAAATTATATTTTTATATATACTTTTTTTTTAATTCAAAAATTCATCTGCTTTAGTAAAAATTTAATCTTTCTGAAATAATAATGCAACTGTTTGCTTTAAAATTAATCTTCTTTGCTTCTGGATTCAACTATTTTCATTAAAAATTTTTGTTGAACCACTTTGTTAAGAAATTATTATTTTTCTTGTTGTGAGGATTCATATTTTTAGTTAGAAATTCATCTCTTTGGTTGAAGTTTTAACTATTCTGTTGAAAACTAATTTTTTTCAATTG
The DNA here is from genome assembly GCA_932178445.1 of Andricus quercusramuli. NCBI lineage: Eukaryota > Metazoa > Arthropoda > Insecta > Hymenoptera > Cynipidae > Andricus > Andricus quercusramuli. Next base: position 14,128 of record CAKNXH010081941.1, read on the forward strand.
AAAATTGAACCGCGTGGGTATAATTTGAACTATTTTGTTTAATATTTCTTTTCTTTGGGTCAAGGTTTATTTAATTAGTTGAAATTTAACTATTTTGTCAAAAATCAATTTTTTCTCTGAAAATTCATAATTTCTGGTTACAAATTCAATTTTTGCACAGGAAATTCTTCTCTTGGGTTGAAGGCTTAATAATTTATAGAAAATTTCTTTCTCTTATGATTTTGCTGAAAATTCAAGTGTTTTTTTTAAAAGTCGTCTTTTAGGGTAGAAAAATCATTATTTTCGTTTAGAATGAATGAATTTGAGAATTTCAAATTTGTATTCTAGATATTGTCTTATTCCGTTCATAAATTATCTTATGTTGAAAATATAACAAGATCAAAAATGATGATATTCCAATATTAACGGTGAGATAAAATGAAAAATTGTACAAGGAAAAATTACTCTTGTACCTCCATTCTGCCATTTTCTTGTATCCATTCTTTCATTCTTTCTCATTTGCTCCCCTAGCACCCTCTAACTCCTCCATCCACTCTTAACCCAAACCATCCTCCCCTACAATATTTACCACATTCTCTTGCCAGCTTCCTTTATCTTCCATTCCTCCGCTACATCCTTCCCATAATGCTCCCATGTTTCCTCTTCCCATTCACAGGTTCTGCAATTTCTGTTCTCTTCCTTTTCCCAATACATACCTGCTCTAACCTCGTTTTTCAATCTAAATCTTTCTATTCTGGTTCATCTTCTCTCTCTCCACCCCTTTCCTAAATACTGTGGTACTGCTTCCTTCTTTATCATCTTATACCATTTATTATATTTTGATTCCTCAATCATCTCCCATCTTTCTATTAATTGTCTTCTCTATCCCTTTTTTTGACTTCTTCATAGTTGACTCCAGTCACATCTTCTATATCTCCGGCTTTGAAGAACTCCCTCCTTTCTTCTTCCCATCTCGTGAATTCCATCGCCCTCCCTCTCCTTTCTTCTAGCTCCATCAAACACTTTTTCGCTAGCACCCCTCCCTTTCCTTCCCACAGCTTCGTCTCAAAATTCCATGCCCGCTTTCCCGGTCTAGTACTCAATTTATCCCTTTGCGCTTCTTCTCTCACCATATATCCTGGCGTCCTCCAGTCTACCCCTAGCCTCCACCTTATATACCTTTCTTGTAAACTCTCAATCTCTTTCCTTTCTTTCCATCCCCATATCTCTGCTCCATAATCTAATACCGGCCATACCAGCGTATCAGATAACCACATTCTGCTTCTGCAATTTTTTTGAACCTTCCTTTTCCTATTTCCTATATCTGTTTCATTACCCGTGCTGCTTTTTTCATCCTTTCTCTTATATGAGCTCTATGATCTCCATTTGCTTGCAAGATATATCCCAAAAACTTAAACTCTTTTACTTCGTCTAATTTTATTCCCTTCCATTTCCCCGTCCATTCTTTTTTTCTTTCCTCTTCTTTTCTAAACCTCATTATCTTTGTCTTTTCTACTTGTAAATTCAACTTTTTCTCATCTAAGTATTTCTCTTATCCTGTAATCAAGCCCGCCATCCCTTCTTCATCCTCTGCCATCAACACTATATCGTCTGCGCATGCCAGTGTATATATCTTTTCGTTCCCTATCCGAACTCCTCCCCACCCTTTTCTCTTCATTTCTTCCTCCAAGTCTGATATTAATATATTGAATAAAAGTGAGCTTAGAAGAAATCCTTGCCTTACGCCTCTCACCAACCAGAAACTATCTCATACTTGCTCTCCTACCTTTACCTTGCTTTTTGTTTCTCTAAAAATTTCCGATCCCTTTTCCAAACCCTGTCTGATTCGGTGACTCTATCTTTTTCTTCGCAACTTCTCTTTTTAACCGCTCCGATAGAACAGTCACATATATACTTTATACAGTGTTGGTGTCACTCCTCTATAATCTTCAACCTCCTCCCCTTTGCCTTTCTTCAATATGGGTACCACTACTCCTTCTTTCCATAACTCTGGCCACCCCTCTCCTCTCCATACTCTATTGCACATTATCCATGCCCATTCCTCTAATTCTGTCCCCCCATATTTCCATACTTCATTTGGAATCTCATCTATACCAGGTGCCTTTCCATCTTTCATCATCGCTTATACCTTGAATATTTCCTCCCTTGTGATATCCTCCTTCTCGTCTGTTTCCCTACCATATTTTCCCCCTTTCCTAACTTCCCTCCCAACCCCTACTAGTAATTCCATAAAATATTTTCTCCATTTTATCATCTCAATATCCTTGTTTACTATTTTCCTTCTTCTTCTCTCTTTATTTACCACCTTTCAAACATCTTCTTCCGTCCTAGCCTTCTCCGTAAAGCATGTATTAACTTACAAAAAAAAAAAAATTCCATCAGTTTCAAATCCTACATCTTATCATTTTTTGAACCCGTAAATTATGTACAGTATGAATGAGGAGGGGTAGAAATATTTTGTAACGGTTTGTTACAGGGGGCGGGGTGTCTTGGAGGGGGTCTATAATCTATTACATAATTTAAGTATGGCCCATTATGTAGGTTTAGGGCCTTAAGTAAATAGTGGTGGAAGTACTTCAAAAAAAAATTTAGTCACGATTTTACGATTCTCAACCCGTGTGTAAAATAGCTTTTCCAAAGTGCGCATGCGCGATAATGTCTGCCTGTTTGGTAAAGTAACTACTTTACACACTGTGACGTCACTTTTGCAAAAAGCCAATTTGCAATCATGTAGAGGACCGGAAAGTTGAGCTTCAGAGCTGGGTGTTGAAAAAAGTAATTTTACTTTCCTTTTCTTGATTTTCTCTTTCATGACACTCGCAGTAGTTGGATGTAAGAATAAGAAAAGGCAAGAGGATGAAAGGGTTTTATTTTCCTTGATTTGCTTTCGGATAATGTTTCTGCTTTCAGGTCGACAAGATTACCGTACCTCATGCTGAGAGAATCATTGTGAGATGCCGGGAGCTCGGGAGGTATAAGCTGATCGGAGATCCTCTCCTGCATTGTCGTAACGGAGTCTGGAATGGGACCTTGCCATCCTGCGTCCCGACTACAGCCATCTCTAATTACACCGGTTAGTATTATTCTAGCTTTCTTCTCAATCCCCCGCCTCCGTCTGTCTTCCGCCCACTTCTTGTCCTCCCTCACACTCCAACTTCCTTCCTCTTTTTCTCGATCTCGATCTCGCCCTCTCCTCGCCGCACAAGGCGGAAGCCAAATTAACTGTAAGGATCCTGCAGTGGAGTGGAAACGACGGAGAAAGAAAAGCCTACGTGCTTTTCTCCACTTCAACTCGCTTTCGCTTTTACTCTTTTTCGAAAGTGTTTCTCAGACAAGGTCACGTATTTCTAGCTTAATTCGATACAATTAAATACCACCATTTCTGATTGAAGAGCGGTTCAGGTTCATGATAGAAATATTAGAAGTTGGAACTATTTTTCCGTCTTTCTCTTTAGACATTGAGAAAGAAGAAAAATAAAGTCTTTAGCATTTTCTAAAAGTAGCAATACCAGAAAAAAGGTGTTTCATCTTCTCAATCATCACTTACATGCTATTTTTCAACTCAAAATTGAAAAAAGTATTTTTGATATGGCGATGAGAATTCAGTCTGCTGACAGAGTATTATTTTTTAGGGTTGCGTAGCAGGAAACTAGAGGGAAAATGGTAAGAGGGAGATAGGGAATGTAAAGGGAAAATGAGGGTAGGGTAATTAGAGGAAGTGGGAAATTAGGGGTGGGGGAGCAGGGAGTTGCGGGGGGGGCGTAGAGGGAATAAGGTGGGCCGTAAAGAGGGGTAGTAGGAGTAAGGGGAAATGAGGAGAGGGTTAGTGAGAATAAATGAGGGGAGTGGTAGTAGAGAAAATGCGGGAAGGGTAAGTAGGAGTAGTGAGTTGAATAGGAGGACGGAAAGTAGAGGAGGAGAGGGTTAATGAGGGGAGGAAACGTATGGGGAATAGAGGGAAGAGGAAATTAGGGAAGTAGAAGTAGAAGAAGTAGGGAAAGTGAGGAGATGGAAAGTAGGAGAAGCAAGAGGAAATAGGCTGACGGGAAGTAAGGTAAAAATAGGGTCGAGAAAAGTCCAGGAATTGAGGGGGGATAAGGGGAGGTTAAGTAGAAGACGTAAGGGGGAATTAGGGTGGGGAAGTAGAGAAAATCATTAGATATGAGAGAGGCTGCATAGTCCAACCAAATATTTTTTCGGAAAATTATTCTTGTTCCAAAAATTAATGTTTTTCAATTGAAAAAATCATTCTTGTCATAAGAAAAATTTATTTCTACCAAATAAATATTTGGTTGGTCTTATTCAGTACTACGTTCCTTTGCTTCAAGTGATCTTTTCTCGCCATGTAATAATAAGGGGAGAGCCACCCTAATATAATGGATCACTGATTCTGATTGGACTGAAATGAGTGAAAGTAAGTAGAAGTCCATTAGGTACGTATTTTTTCAGCTGAAAAATCGACGATTTTCATGAGATATTAGTAATGGAATAATTTTTGAAATAGATGCTAGATTGCGACAATTTTATTTGTGCAAATACAATTTTTTTGCATAAAATTATTTCTGGACGTATGCTCACTAGTTTTTGATGAAAGCAAACTTAAATGACAGTGGCAATAAAAGTTGTTCTGGAAAAATTAGTCTAAGCCTTACAATTTTTATAAGAGATTTCTGAGGGCAGAATTTCGAATTTTTTTCTATTCATTTTCATTTAACAACAAAGCTGGAAATAAAAAAAGAAATAAAAATGATCCCATTAATTTGCATCGACTTATATTTATGTAAAATATCAGGATATCAGTGAAGACACTCTTTAAACATAATATCCAGAAGGATAAATAGGTAAAAACTTTGCTTACTTTTCATTTTTTCAAATAAATAGTAGTTGCTAATTTTTTCAACAAATTTGAGAAAAAAGGACATCTTAGCAATTTCAGTTAAATTAATTAATTTAAAAAAAAACTTCAACAAACTAATTTAGGTTTTCAGTTAAAAAATTAATGATCGTTCAAAACAATCATTTCATACAAAGTAGTTCAATTTTTAACCAAAGACATGAATTTTTAAACTCAAATAATGAATCTTCAACCAAATAAGAAAAAAAAATTCACAAAGGAGACTAAATTTCATTCAAGAATAGTTCAATTTTCATCCGAATGGAAACATTTCCAACCAAGAAAATTCATTCCTTACAAGAAAAAAAAAATTTTCAACAAAATAGTTCATTCTGAAACTAAACTGTTGAATTTCAAACTAGAAAGGCAATTTCTGAACCAAACATGCAATAGTTCAAAATATTAGTTAAAAAATTAATTTTTCAACGACAGAAATTCAACAGAATAGTTTAGTTTTTAACAAAAAAAATGAATTTTCAACAAAGAAGTTCAACTTTCAGCCAAGTACTTTAATTTTTTACTAAAAATGATCAATTTTCAATCAAAAATTGAGTTTTCAGTTCGAAAAATTACTGGTTATCAGAAAGGTCATTTGTAACAAAGAAATTCATTTTTCAACAAACAAGATGAACTTTCAGTTTAAAGTAATGAACCTTCAAACAAACAAAAAATTTCAAAAAGGAGTTCAACTTTCAATCTAGTAAAGTTGAATGTTCAATCAAACAGTAGCTAGGAAAATTCATTTTTCACCAAAAAGGATGAATTTTTCAACAGAATATTTGAATTTTCTATTAAAAAAGATGTATTTGCAAAAAAAATAATTTCCCAGAAAATAGCTAAATAATAAAGCAAAAAAATTAGTGTTTGACGAACGGTTTCAACTCTTGACTATCTCATTCCATTTTCAACAAAAAACATGAGTTTTCAGGAAGTTAACTAAATTTTCAACCGAATACAATAAATTTTCAAATAAGTTGTTGAATTTTCAACTAAAGATGATCATTCCTAAACCAAACATGCAATAGTTTCTGTTCAAAAAATGGGAGTATAGAAAAAAAAATTGAAGCAGAATAGTTACTTTTCTAACCAAAAAGATGAGTTTTTTTCACAAAAATGATGAATCTTCAAAAACAAGAACTTTTAGCGGCAAAGAAATGAATTTTTAACAGAGGTGTTCAACTTTCAACCAAGTAGTATAATTTTCAACTAAAAAAGATAAATTTTCAAGTAAAAATGGAAAAATTGAGTTTTCAATTGAAGAAATTAATATTTAGTAAACTGGAAAATAAATTTTTCAACAAAATGGTTGAATTTGCAACCCCTAAAGTTCACACTTAAAAACAGTTTTTCAAAGATATCTCTCCATGCAAAATATATTTTTTTTTAAACCAATTAGAGATTGTTTGTTATCAAACGCCGATATCATGTACAGCATTTCAACCGCTAGGAGTAGCAACCCTTATTTTTTATGAGGGTAGAAATTATTTTTTTCTCCAAATTTTTGCTATGTAAAAATGGTGAAAATTATCAAATATTTACGGGAGACCACCCTATAGTAGATGATGGTTCTACAGTAGATAATCTTCGATTAAAAATACTAATGTATGTAAAATAATCAATATAATATAATTAATAATTTAGACGCGATACGTTTTAATATATTAAAATTATCATTGTTTATTTTATTCATATTTGTGCTTATAATTGTAGGATCTATATCTACTATAGGGTTTTCTCCCCTACAAAAATAACTTAATTCTAAATAAAATAAAATTCTGAAGTTGACGTTTCTCCGGGTTTTTTTTTTCACAAAAGTACATTTCAGGAGGGTAAACAACCCCTTATTAGTACTTCTCACTTTTCTTTAAAAAAATATTTGTACATATGTAAAACTGAAGTAAGTGTATTTACATGTGTTAACTACAAAAATAATTTATATATCTTAGTACAAATACAAATATAGCGGTTATTGCATGTGGGGGGTGAAACTACCAATTCTGAAAAAAACTTTGGAAGGGTGAATTTCAGGTTTGCTTTTCCCCTTTTCAGTTACCTCTATTTTTTTGTTCTTACTAAAATATAAAAGTTACTTTCAGCGAACACATGTAAATACAGGATTGAGTTTTATGTACAGATAATTTTTCAAATACAAGTGAAAAATACAAATAAGTGGTAGTTTACCCTCCTGAAATGTACTTTTGTGAAAAAAACCCGGAGAAACGTCAACTTTAGAATTTTATTTTCTTTAGAATCAAGTTATTTTTGTAGGGGAGAACCCCCTATAGTAGATATAGATCCTACAATTATAAGCACAAATATGAATAAAATAAACAATTATAATTTTAATATATTAAAACGTATCGTGTCTAAATTATTAATTATATTATATTGATTATTTTACATACATTAGTATTTTTAATCGAAGATTATCTACTGTAGAACCATCGTCTACTGTAGGGTGGTCTCCCCTAAATATTTGATAAGTTTTACCATTTTTACATAGCAAAAATTTGGAGAAAAAAAATCATTTCTACCCTCATAAAAAATAAGGGATGCTACTCCTGGCGGTTGGAATGCTGTACATAATATCGGCGTTTGATAACAAACAATCTCTAATTGGTTTAAAAAAATATATATTTTGCATAGAGAGATATCTTTGAAAAACTGTTTTTAAGTGTGAACTTTAGGGGTTGAAAATTCAACCATTTTGCTGAAAAAATTATTTTTAAGTTTACTAAGTATTAATTTTTTCAATTTAAAACTCAATTTTTCCATTTTTAATTAAAAATTTACCCTTTCCAGTTAAAAATTAAACTACTTGGTTGAAAATTGAACACCCCT
>CAKNXH010081941.1:21962-35598 GCA_932178445.1 Andricus quercusramuli
TTGCTTTCATTTTTTTGGTACACTCTCACTTTTTGAACAGAAGCTATTGCCGGTTTGGTTTAGGAATGATCATCTTTAGTTCAAAATTCAAGAAAATAGCTGAAAATTTATTTTATTCGTTTGAAAATTTAGTTAACTTCCTGAAAACTAACGTTTTTAGTTGAAAATTGAATTAGTTAGTCAAGAGTTGAACTCCTTCATCGAACACCAATTTTTTTGGTTTATTATTCAACTATTTTGTGGAAAATTATTTTTTTAAATTAATTTTTGCAACTTATATTTTCAACTATCCCATGTTTGACTTAGCATTTATTTTTTTAAATTCAACTACTTGGTTGGAAATTCATCTTTTTTATTCAGAAATTCAGCTGTTTGGTTGCAAATACATCTTTTTCAATAGAAAATTCAAATATTTTATTACCAAATTCGTCTTTTTTGGGCAAAAATTAATTTTCTGGGCTTCTGGTCGATTGATAATTCAAATTTGCTCGATTGAAAGTCAAACTCCTTCGTGAAAATTTCTTTCTATTTGTTTGTTTGAAGGGTCATTATTTTAATAACCAGTAATTTTTTAAACTTAAAACTCAATTTTTGATGGAAAATTGATCTTTTTCAGTTAGGAATTGAAGTATTGGTTGAAAATGGAACTTCGTTGTTAAAAATTCATTTTTTGGGTTGAAAATTAAACTATTTTGTCGAAATTTATTTTTTACGTATGGAAAATGAATTTTCTTGGTTGGAAATTCTTCCGTTTGGATGAAAATTGAACTATTTTTGAATGAGATTTAATCTCCTTTGTGAAAAATTCTTTTCATTTTTGGTTGAAGATTCATTATTTTAGTTTAAAAATTCATCTCTTCGGTTAAAAATTGAACTACTTTGTAGAAAATGATTTTTTTTGAAAAACATTAATTTTTTAACTGAAAACCTAAATTAGTTTGTTGAAGTTTTTTTTCAATTTATTTTTGCAACTAAAATAGCTAAGACGTCCATTTTTCTCGAATTTGTAGATGAATTTAATAACTACTTGTTATTAAAAAAAAAAATGAAAAGTAAGCATTGTTTTTACCAATTTATCCTTCTGGATATTATTTTTAAGGAGTGTCTTCACTGATATCCTGATATTTTACATGAATATGAGTTGATGCAAATAAGTGGGATCGTTTTTAAATATATTCTTTTATTCTAACTTTGTTGTTAAATAAAAATTAATAGAAAAAAAATTCAAAATTCTGCCCTCAGAAACCTCTTATAAGAATTGTAAGGCTTAGACCAATTTGTCCAGAGAAACTTGTATTGCCACTGTCATTCTAATTTTCTTTCCTTGAAAACTAGTGAGCATATGCCCAGGAATAATTTTATGCAAGAAAATTGTATTTGTACAAATAAAATTGTCGAAATCTAGAATTTATTTTAAAAATTATTCCATTACTAATATCTCATGAAAAATCACGTACCTAATGGACTTCTACATACTTTTACTCATTTCAATCCAATCAAAATCAGTGATCCATTATATTAGGGTGGCTCCCCCCTTGTTATTACATGGAGAAAAAGGATAACTTGGAACAAAGGAACGAAGTACTGAATAATTCCAACCAAATATTTATTTGGTACAAATAAACTTTTCTTATGACAAGAATGATTTTTTCATTTGAAAAAAATCATTTTCATCGTTACAAAAAATAAGGAATGCAACCTTTGGGGGGTCAAGATGCTGTACATAATATCGGCGTTTGATAATAAACAAACTCAAATTGGTTTTAAAAAAAATATGCATAGAAACAGAGATATCTGAAAAAATCGGGTTTTGGGGGTGAGCTTCAGGGGTGCTGTTCACATCCTAAAAATGTTTTTCAACAGAAAATGAAATATATGTCTTGTTTCTTGTTTTGCAAAAAAAATTGAGGTTTTAGATGAAAAAACTGAATGACTAAAATGATGAATCATCCCAAAAAAAAGGCAATTGATATTTAACAAAAGTGTCCTGATGGGCAATTTGCTGATCAAGTAATCAATCCGAAATTTATATCTTAGCCCTACATATCTCTTTTATCCAATTTCGGAATCAAATTGATCAGCTGGCATTTACTGTAAATAGAATGAGATCAAATCAGATAGAATTTTAACATTTTAATCTGGATCATGAATTTTTACACGTCGCCTCCTCACAATTCGGGCACGTTTCCCACTTTAGAATTGTGGGTTTTTTATTTGAAAGAAGATATCTCTTTTAAGCGAATAAAAAAATCTGAATATACATGGTGCATTTTTTTGGTCTGGTATTACATTGCACTCTATGTGGTGGGGTAGGTGGTGGTGTAGAATGAAGGTTATAGTGTGGGTACAGGAGGTCCGGTTACGTGGCCGGAAAGTAAATTCAAAGAGGCCGAGACCCGCCACGAGGGCATGTCTGCATTTCCAAGCCACCTTGTCTGCTGTCTATCTTGTCCTCTACCTTCGACTCCGACTAACGGATATCCTTTTTCCATCGTCTAGGGACTCTGTTTGATCTATTTTGTCAGCTATTTTTCAGATATACACTTTTTCCGTGTTTTGAAACAATTCTAGGCGGTATTGACCATTTTTAAAAATTGAACAGAAAGCAAAAATTAACAAAAATTATCACAAAACCTTTTCTGTACAGAGGATGTTTAGGGGTTCTTTTAACATCCCTTATCCGAATATGCAAGGAAAACAAAATTTCCGGAAGACCAAAAACACAGGAGATTTTTTATTTAGGATGTTGAACAGATAAATCACTTTGAAATAAGTAGAGGAAGCGCCCTCTACCAAGAAAAGTGTTTTGATTTATTTACAGGGTTATTTTAGTGTCCCTTGAAAATTCAACCGATGAAATCGAAATTTCCAAAAAAGGTAAATCCCAGGAGATTTCTTGATCAAACTATTGGGGTTGGAAATCACATCAGAATAAATGCAGGAAACATCCCCTAGTGGAAAAGGTCTTTGAACTTATTTGGGGATAGCTTTAACGCTTTTTAAACATTCAAGCAAGGAAACCGACGTTTCCCAAAAACCAAATCATAAGAAATTTTTTGATCATGCTAATGGGATAAAAAACTTACTTAAAAATAAGAGCAGAAAATGTCTTTTAACAGGAAAAGTGTTTAAATTTATTTTGAGGCTTTTTTTAACATCCCTTAAAGACAGAAAATAGCATTGAAATCGACATTTCCCAACAATTAATCCCAGTGGAGATTTTTTTATTAAACTGTTCGTGTCAGAAGTCACCTTAAAATAAGTAAAGAAAGCTTACTCCATCATTAAGGGATTTAAATCCTGATAGGATATGCTTCCCACATTTATTGTAAAATTTTTTCCGACCACAACACTTAAATAAAAAACTTCTGTGATTTTTTTTTTTAATTCCAATTCCCTTGCTTGCATCATTGAAGGATGTTAAGACAACCCTTAAAAAAGTTCGACGACTTTTTCTGCTAGGAGACACTTCCTGCACTTATCTTGAAGTAATTTCTTACCCCAATAGTTTAATTAAAAAATCTTCCTTCGTTTTGATTGTCAGACAATCTTACTTTCCTTTTTTGAATTTTCGAGGGATGTTGAAACAACCCTAAAAAAATTCAACGATTTTTCCTGCAAGGATACGTTTCTCACATTTATTAAAAAGTGATTTCCAACGACAATACTTCAATGAAAAAATTTCGTGGTTTCGGTTTTTTGGCGACGCCAATTTTCTTTTTGAATCTTTAAGGGATGTTGGAACTACTCTTGAATCAAATGAGTGTGTCAATTTCCTTGCTTGAATCTTGGAAGGATGTTAAAACAACTCTTAAAATAAGTTTGACGAGATTTTCTGATAGTGGACGCTTTCTGCACTCATTTTGAAGTGATTTCTCACTTCAATAGCTCAATTAAAGACTCAACTGTGATTTTGTTTGCCAGAAAGTCTTCATTTCATCACTCGAGTCTTTGAGGAATGTTTAAACAACCCTTAAAATAAGTTCGACGACCTTTTGTGCTAGGGGACGCTCCCTGCGCTTATTTTAAAGTGATTTTTCACCCCTATACCTCCATTAAAAATGTTTCTGTGGTTTGGATTGTTAGAAAGTTTTGACTTCCTTACTTACATTTTTCAGGAATGTTGAAACAGCCCTTAAAATATAATTGAATAATTTTTTGTGCAGAAGAAGCTTTCTGCAGTTATTTTGAAGTGATTTCTGACACCAATAGTTAAATTCAAAAATAACCCGTGGTTTTGATTGTGAGAAAGTCTTGATTTCCTTATGTGAGTTTTTAAGGAATGTAGAAACAACCCTATAAATAAGTTTGACGACCCTTTCTGCTAAGGAACGCTTGGTGCACTTATTTTAAAGTGATTTTTCACCTCAATAGATCAATGGAAATTTTCCCTGTGGTTTTGATTGTGAGAAAAATCTTGCTTTCTTACTTGAGTCTTTAAGGGATGTTAAAACAACCCTTAAAATATATTTGAATATTTTTTATACAGAAAAAGCTCCCTGTACTTATTTTGAAGTGATTTCTTACCCCACTAGTTGAATTCAAAAATTACCCGTGGTTTTTTTTTTGTTATAAAGTTTTGATTGCCTTATTTGAGTCTTTGAGGGATGTTGAAACAACCCGTATAATAAGTTTAACGACCTTTCCTACTAGGGGAGACTTTCTGCAATTATTTTGAAGTAATTTCTTACCCCAATAGCTTAGTTAAAGAATATTCCGTTTTGATTGTTAGAAAGTCCTGATTTCCTTACTTAAATCTTTCAGGGATGTTAAAACGACCCTTAAAATAAGTTTGACGACCTTTTCCACTGGGCGACACTTCCTGCACTATCTTGAAGTGATTTCTCATCCGAATAGCTCAATTATAAAATCTACTATAGTTTTGATTGTGAGAAAGTCTTGGTTTCCTTACTTGAATCTTTGAGTGATGTTGAAACAACCCTCGAAATAAATCTAAACATTTCTTCCTGGCAGAAAAAGCTTACTGCACTTAGTTTGAAGTGATTTTCTACCGCATCGTTCAAAGCAAAAACATTTCCGTGGTTTAACTTCTTTCGAAATGTCGATTTTCTTTGCTTGAATTTTTAGGGGATGATAAAATATCCCTTCAAATGAATTTAAACGTTTTATCTGCTAGGTGATGTTTCTTACTTTTATGTGGAATGAATTCTGTTCCCAATAGTTAAATCAAATTATATCCCGTGGTTTTGGTACTCGTATTTAGAAAATGTCGATTTCCTTGTAAAATGTTTAGGAGATGTTAAAACAACCCGTAAAATAAATTTAAAGACTATCTCTGGCAGAGAACGCTTCCTGTACTTATTTTGAAGTACTTTCCGGCCCCAGTCGTTTTATTAGAATATCTCCCGTGGTTTTGATCATTAGAAAATTTCAATTGCCTTACACAAATATTTAAGAGATGTTAAAACAACCCTAAAAAAAACTTAAAAAATTTTTAAATAATTTTGATGTTGATTGTTTTTTTTGTCTAGTGGTCGAAAATCGATATTTTGAATATTGATTTTTTTTCTGAATTGTGAAAAAATTGTTCTCAAGCTCCGCTGGGATCCGAGCCCAGGTCTTCTAGATTGCGGGTCTGGTGCTCTTACCCACTAAGCTACGGAGAGACGAGAGAAATTTCTTCACAATCCCTACAAGTTGAATTCCGACGTCATTCCTTAACTTGTAAGATTTATTTTCCAACATTCGAATGTTTCATATTTTTATTTTATGGTTTTGACCAAATAAATTGTATTAAATAGTTTGATGTCGATTGTTTTTTGTCTGCTGGTCTAAAATCAATATTTTGAATATTGATTTTTATTTCTATATTATAATTCATTAAATTCAAATTTATGTAGAAACAAAGATCTCAATCCTCTCGCTCCACTGGGATTTGAACACCAGATCAACTGATTTCCGGTCAGGTGCTCTACCAATTGAGCTACAGAGAGATCAGAGAAAGATACTGTTTTTCTGATATACGCTTATTTAGCAAGGTGTTAGACAATCAATATTTTAAAAAGGAATCTGTATTATCATCGGAGGTTATAATTATCGATCCGTTGAGAAATCCAATCAATTATTCTGTGAATAATGGAAATCTACAATATCGATCAAAGATAAATTCCTCTAATACAGCAAAATTATTTCGTCATTACAGATTAGATGGAGATATAAATTCAAATTTATTAAATTCGAATTCATTCAGAAAAAAAGATCTCACTCCTCTCGCTCCACTGGGATTTGAACACCAGATCAACTGATTTCTGGTCAGGTGCTCTACCAATTGAGCTACAGAGAGATTAATATATTATAATTTGTAGGGAATGTGAAGAAATTTCTCTCGTCTCGCCGTAGCTTAGTGGGTAAGAGCACCAGACCGGCAATCTGGAAGCCGTGGGTTCGGATCCCAGCGGATCTTTGAGAGAAATTTTTTTCACAATTTATAAATAAAAATCAATATTCAAAATATTGATTCCAGACGAGTGGAAAAAATCAATCAACATAAAATTATTTATTACAATTTATCTGGTCAAAACCATAACATCAAAATATTAAACACTTTTCCTTGCAGTAGAAGCACCCTGCACTTATTTTGAAGTGATTTTCTACATCAGTAGTTGAAAAAAATTCTGTGGTTTTAGTATTTAGAAAATTTCGATTTCCTTGTAACAAACACCAAACATCCTGTATACACAGAATTGTGAATCTGTAAATTTCATGGGCGCACAATTTTTATTTCCGTTGGTCTGATCTACAAAATATTATGCATCTAGATAAATCCAACAAAAAAGGAAAAAAAAACAATCTAGTTTTATAATTATTTTCTTTTGAATTATTGATCTGCAGGTTCGAAGTTATGAAAAAATTATGATGAGACAATTGGACTAAAAGCCATTTTCTGTACATTTCGTGCGGGATCCTTCACAAAAAACGATTCAGATATTAACAAAAAAGTACAGAAAATTTGAGCCATTTTTCAAAAAAACACTGTCTCAAAAGCATTTATTATCTTGATGAAAAAGGATGAAAATTTCTATCTAATACTGGTCTCAATTTGTCTTTCTTTTTTTCTCTGTCATTTTAATATGTTCCATTTGTATACAGAGTACCCGATATTTCATTCAGCAATGGGGACACAAGTTTCTTCTTTTTTATCCCTGAATTTCAAACTTTTTTTTCAATAATGCTATGATTTGAAACTTTTTTCTCACCCTGAGGGAGCGTTTAAAGTCAACATTTTTCCTTTGATTTTATTTCATAAGCGTCTAAAATAAAACATAGAAAATGCATTTTTTAACAAAAAAGGGGGTTTCAACAAATAATTGAATTTTCAACAAAAAAATTTAATTTTCAACGAAATAATTCAATTTTTAAAAACTAATTGAATTATGAACGAAATAATTAAATTTCAAACAAAAGAGTTCAATTTATAAACACATTATTGAATTTTTGACCTGCAAAGATGCATTGTCAACCAAATAGTTGAATTCCAAACAATAAAAAATTAATTGTCAATCAAACAGTTGCATTTACAACCAAATAGTTTAATTTTCAAGCAAAGGGATGAATTTTCAACAACGAAGTTGGAATTTTAACCAAAAACAGTTGCATTTTCAACTAAATATTTGAATTTTTAAGCCAAAAAAGAGGAATTGTTTAGAATATAGTTACATTCTTGATGTAAAAGGAAGATTTTCTTGCAAAAAAACAAATATTGAAAGCTATAGTTTAATTTATAAGAAAATACGTGCATTTCTAATGAAATAGTTGAAGTTCTAACAAAATAGTGAAAATAATAGTTGAATAATAGTGATAGTAAAAAAATAGTTAAAGTGATATAATAAAAAATAGTGGAATCCTCAACCAAAACAGATTAATTTTTAACGGAACAGTTTCATGTATAGCCAAAAAAGATTCAATTTCTACGAAAAGAGATCAATCTTGAATGTAAAAAGGCGAATTTCTTTGCAAATAGTGACATTTTTCACCCCAAAATATGACATTTCTACGGAAAACCTAATTTCCAACCAAATACTTGAATTTTCTACAAAAATGGTAGAATGTTCAACCCTTTAAACAAAACACTTGAATTTTAAATCCAGAAGATACTTTCCTGTCAACAAAGGCAAATTTACAGTGAAATATATAATTTTTAACAACCAAATTTTTGAATTTTAAACTAAAAACGGTTATTTTTCAACCAAGAATGGAATAGTTAATTTTGCAGTTGAAAAATTCATTTGAAACACAAAAAGACGAATTTTCCACAAATTGGTTGAATTTAAATTAAAAAGACGAATTCACTACCAAGAAACATGAATTTACAACGACATATATCAATTTTGAAGTAAATTATTGAATTAAAACTGAAAACGATCGATTTCAAATTAAAAATGGAATGGTTAAATATGCACGAGAAAATATTGATTTTCAATCCAAAAAGACGAATTTTTAACACAAGATTCCAAATTTAAATCAGAAAGATTAATTTCCTACAGAAAAAAACGAATTGAAAAAAATTCATGAATATTCAACAAAAAGCTAAAAAGAAAATGAATTTTCAACAAAACTGTGATATTTTTCCAACCGAAGGGATAAATGGTTCAAACAAGAGAATGAATTTCATCAAGGAAATTGAACTTTTAAGAAATTAATCCAATTTTCAACCAAGAAGATTCATTTTCTACCAAAAAGACGTATTTACAACAAAATAAATAAATTTCCAATCAAATGTTTGAACTTTAAACTAAAAGCGGTCAATTTAAAACCAAGAATTAAATAGCTCAATTTTCAATTAAGAAAATTGATTTCAACTAAAATAACAATGCTTCAACAAAATTGTTATATATTTTCAACCGAATAGATGGATCTTCTATTTTTCGAAATAGAAAAAATTTGAACAGGAACTAGGATCGGCTAGATTTCCTTAGATTAGAACCTTTTTATTCAAATCAAAATCACTGCTTCTCATGTAGAGAAAATGAATTAAACAATTTTCAATGAGGAAGATAAATTCTTCAAAAAAAAAAAATACTGTTCGTATTCAAATGATATACTTGTATAATAAAATCACTATTTTTCATGTTTTTAAACATTTCAAAAGATTGTTATTCATATTCATTGTTATTGACGGAATATTTAATTGGATTGATTAAATTGGCAGTTAGAAAAATTAATTTCAAAAATCGAATTTTCAACAAAATAGATTAAGTTTTCACCGCAGGGATGAATTTGCAATCAAGAAGATCAATTTCCAACAAAACAAAAAAAAAAGAATTTTAAACGAATCAGTTGAATTTTCAATAAAATACATGCATTTTCCACAAAATAGAACAATCTTCAGCTGAAAAAATTATTTGAAAAAAATAAAAAGGAGTTTTCGAAAAAGTAATAAAACTTTTAACCTACTAGATTAATATTCAACTATGGTGATAAATCTTCAACTGTAATAGATGAATTGTAAACCAAATGTTAAATAAAGTAGAGTTTCCAATGAAAAAAGATGAATCTTCAACCACAAAAATGAATTTTTAACAAAGGAATTTAATTTTCAAAAAAGTTGAACAATTTTCAGCCTACATCATTAATTTTCTACCAAAAAGACGATTTTTTTAACAAAACAGTTACCGAAATTAATGTAAAAACATTGCATTTTCAACAAAATAGGTCATTTTTCTATCGAATAGATGATTTTTTAATTAAAATTATAAATCTTCAAAAAAATTAATTTTTAACAAGGGAGTTCAATTTTCGATCACGTAATTCAATTTTCAACAAAAATAATTTATTTTCTACAAAAAATGTTTAATTTTCAACAAAATACATGAATTTTCAACCAAATACTTTAATGTCGAAATAAAAAGGATAAATTTTCGACCAAATAATTGTATTTAGGATAAAAAAGATGAATCCCGAGTCGAAATATTGACCCTACTTTGACGCTCTTCACGCTGTCATTTGTAGGGGCTAAGGTTTTAAAGTAGAAGCTTTTCCAATGCGATTTTTGCCCCTACTTTGGTAGGCACAAATTTCCAAATCTTCCACTTGGAGCGTCAAAATAGGAGCTCAGTTTTTGCTTCTACTTTAATGCTCCACATTCTACCTTCCCGCACAAAATAAAATTATTTGACGAAAGATTAACAAAAGTAGAGTAAGACGAAAACATAGCGACATTTGCGCAATATTTCAAGTTATTTTGCATAATCATTCAATAACAATTCCTTATTGAGCTTTGAAAACAACGTGTATCTTTTATTGAATAAATGTGTATGCAAAATAATTTTCGTTTTTTTATTCGTCAACAAATCCTAAGTTTTATGCAACTTAAAATGAAAACTGCTATTCGTTATTGAATGAAGATGCAAAATGTTATAAAATATGTACAGTTGTACACAATGTCACAGTGTCCTCGTTTCACTCAACTTTTGTTAATCTTTCGTCAATTAATATGTTTTTCGTGCACTTTTATATTACTTTTGCTGATGAGTTCTAAATCCTTTTTTCCTTATAATTTTTTCATTTAAATCTTTAAAAATAGAACGAAGTAATTATTGACATCACAAAATATTAAACTATTATAAACCAGTAACAGTGCATTTTAAAAACGAGCGAAGTTCTACAGTGAAGTAAACCATATTATGATATAAATATCGAAGTACATTATAAATAATAAATTTATGATAATCTTGAAAAAATAATTATTACTACAATAGTACCAAGTAACAAAATTAAGTAAGGTGAAGGCCCCGGTAAGTTAAAATGTTACTGTGTTGTATTCTTAATAAAAATTTTAGAATAGAAATGAAATCTGGATGAGAGAATAGTGAAAGTTGAGAGAATTTCAACATCGAAGAATTGGTGCCATCGCCCTATTCAATTTTTTTGTTTTAATAACATAAAGTAATCTTTTATAAAATAGTAAATCACAATTATGTTGATTTTTGGCTAAGACCTTTATAACATTAACTTAAAAAATATACCTATTTATTATTTTCTTTCATATTCAAGTAGCGTTTATCGTCTTTTTTCAAAACGCGATGGAGAATTGAGAAAAGGTTTAAAATTAACGAAATGGCAGCAGTTTTTCAAAAAACCCACCTTTAAATATTTGCCAATTTTTTTCAACTTGTGCTTTGGTATTAATAATATCTCGTAAGTTTGATGCTTGTTAAATAACTTCTCTAGCTAGGAGAATTATTTTTTTTTACAATCCAATTTTCTACTTTTTCTTGAAAACAATGACAGATGTGAAAAAATGTTAAGATGAAAGTTTGCACGTCTTAAAAAGCTCCATGAAAAATGTCTCTCGTTCTTTTGCGATATTTTTCATAGTTTACGAGAAAATTTCAAAAATTACATTCTTAGGGGGGGGGGGGACTACCGGCCTCAAAAATGGTTTAGCTCGCATGGTGCTTATAAGATGCCTTTCTTCTATTAGCAGAAAATTTGAAAAAATATTTAGAAGGATCAAAAGGGTGGGGCTTTGAAGAAAATCTTTTTCATTCGCTTCTTCGAAATCTGAAAACATGAAAAAATACATTTTCTGGAAAAAGAAACCTTTTTCATTCTTTCAAAAAAATGTGGAGAGTTTCTAATCATAGAAGAAAGGCGTCTTATCAGCATCATGCCAGCTAAACCATTTTTGAGGCCAAGAGACAGTTTTTTTTAAACGTAATTTTTGAAATTTTCTCGTAAACTGTGAGAGGTATCACAAAAAAAAACAAGATAAATTTTCCATAGGATTTTTTTAGTTAGTTAGTTAGTTTCATCAGACTAACAGGATATCTATATTATCAAAGCAAAAGTTAAAAAAAAACATGGCGAAAAATTCGAAGGTATGTTTTTTGAGAAAATCAATATTTCATTAAAAAAAGAAAACCGTTTTGTTAATTTTGAACCTTTTTACAAAATTCAGTCACGTTTGGAAAGAAGACGATAAACGCTATTAGAATCAAAAATAAAATAATAATAATAATAAACAGTTGAAAATTTAACCTCATTATTCAAATAACGACATTTCTATTTCGTAAAAGAAGTTAATCTACAGAGTAAAAAATATATAAGAGCAATTCCATGTCAAATCATCTGAAGAATTCCAGCTATTTTTAGTAGTTTCGATGGAAATTCTAGTATCCGTTCTCTTAGATGTTGAAAGGAAAAACCCAAAATAATTGTTGAAAAAATAGCAAAACTTTAGAAATATTCCAAATTGAAAATTTTTGTCTCTTTTTATAAAACTTACAAAACTTTGGTGATTTTAATCATAATAAAGTCTATTTTTTCAATTATTATTTGTAATAGGGCGCAGTTTTGAAGAAAATATTTTCAAAACTGCGTCCTATTGCGAATAATTAAAAAAAATTTACCTTAATATCACTAAAATCACCAAAGTTATGAAAGTTTAAGAAAAAAGGACCAAAATTTTCAATTTTGAATATCCCTCAAGTTTTTGGATTTGAAGAAGAATATTTTAGCGTTTTTCTTTCAACACCTTGGAAAATAGATACTAGAATTTTCATTGAAATTATTAACAATAGCTGAAATTCTTCAGATGATTTGACATGGAATAGCTTATAATTACATATATTTTTTAAGAAATGTGAAAAGATCGACTTTTGAAGTTAGAACTTTCATTCTAAACCCTCCATTCAACTTAACAGATTTCAAGGTGACAATTTACAACAAAGATAAATATTATGAAAAAGAAAAGTTAAAACATTAGTGTTAAGCCAAGTTTCCTCTGAAATAGATGTCTTGATATCATATCAAAATTTGTATCTCATTTTTGTTTGCAAAAATTATTATAAATTTTTATACAGGGATTAGGAAGTGTTTACTGAGAAGGTAAAAAAATTAATTTTAATATTTAGAGATTAAAAAGTGTCTAAGGAGGAGTTAAAAAGATACAAAAAGTTACAGAGCGTTAAAAGAGAACTTAAAAATTCTGTGAAGATTATAGAGGTTTAAAGGAGATGTTAATGAAACTCAAGAACGTAGAGGCAAGATCTTCAATATAGGGGCTAAGACCTATGTAGAAGCAAAATAGAATGAAAATATGTTTAGAAGCGGTTATGTAGGAGCTAGTTGAAGAAGCAACTTCAAAGTAGAGACAATACTTCCACTTAGAGCGTCAAAGTAGGGCCTATATTTCGACTAGGCATGTTCAACCGAAAATGGAAAAGTCAACTTTCTAGTTTTAAAAAATCAATTTAATTTCTTCAATTTTCAAACAAAACAAAAAAGTAAATCATATCAATGCACAAGGCTAAATCTTCTTCTGTCCAAATAAACAAATGTTCAAGAAAAAAGTTCAATTTCTTATGTACAATAATGAATTTTCAACCAAAAAGTCAAATTTGAAGCAAAAAAATCAAACTATAACCAAAAACAGTTGAATTTTCAACAAATGCATGAATTCTGAACGCAAAATTGAATATTTAATATTTCAGCCAAAAAATGAATTTTCAACAAAATAGTTCAATTTTCAACCAAAGAGTTATATTTTCAACAAAATGTGTGAGCTTTTAACCAAATAGTTGAATTTTTCACCTAAAAAGATGATTTCTCAATCAAAACGTCAAATTTTTTAATAACTAGTTGAATTTTTGACTAAAAATAATAAAATTTTCGT
>CAKNXH010081941.1:50598-63174 GCA_932178445.1 Andricus quercusramuli
CGATGTGGTACTCAACCTCAGGCTACTGTATTACATTGCATAATCGACTCTGTTCTGTAATCATAGACAGTTCTTAAATTCTAAGATTTAAGAATCTTCTGCAATTTATTATATCTGAGAAGCTACTTTGATACATATATGATTGCAAACAACTTTCCTGAAATATATGAAAATGGTTACAAATTTCCTTATTTGAAAAAAAAACAGAAAAACACATGTTCTATCAACATCACATCGCCCCGATGAGCATCGAGCTCGAGCGCAAGACAATAGAAAGGGTCAGCTAAGCCGCGCAGTATCAGGTGGTATCCTGAGAAGGTCTTAAAAGCTAAATTCAATAATTTTAAGTTTCATTTTTGATTATTTTCTCTATTGTTTATTTGTTTTAACTGAATTTGCCACTGAAAAAAAGCTTTTACTGAAATTATAATATGAAATTGATATAAAACAATTATAGAACTTACAGTCGACGCAAAATGTATTTTTGGACTTTTCCAGAACTTTGGACTTTCTGTAATCCTTGGCACATGGTATTACTTTTTCAATTATATCCATGCTTGCCTTTTTGAAAGGTTTACTGTCTCGACAAACAGTCCTAAACGTCGATGAGTATTTAGGATCATCAGGTTGAAATTTATTTTCTGTGTCATAACTTATACCGGCGAGATGGTTTCCAATTTGTCCAAGAGAAGTCGCAATTTCAGACCACACACTGTGGAAGTCCACATTACATTCTGACTTAATCCCATTAGGCGTCAAACCATAATAAAATTTCAGTTCTTTTTCAGCTTCGTTTTGGTCTATCTTTGGTATCAGTTCTGGCGATTCTGACGATTTTGACGATTTTGACGAATCTGACGATTTTGACGATTCTGACAAACCTTGAAATTGTTCAAATATATCTTATTAAATAATGATGAAAACGTTTTGTTCTCGAAAAATCATGCTTACGAGATTTCGCATCCCTTGTTTTTAGTTTGTTCATCCATTAATAATGATTACGAGTTTTTCGCAGCATCCAATTTATATAATAATAAATAATGAATAATGATGAATAATAAAATGATTATTATTTATTTATCAAAGATAAATTGATCAAATATTTTTATAAAGCAGAAAAAAATTCTGTAAATTTTAAGATTTTTTCGAATTATTGTTTGAATTTAAAATAGAATTGATTAAAAGATATATATTATTGAATGAAATTTTTATTGTTGAAAATTTGCATAGTATTTCTTAAAAATTAGAAAAACATTCCTTAAAAATCGACTGTTTATTTCCGAAAAATATTTTGAAAAATCAAGATAAATCAGAGCTGAATTGAATCCTTCATATTTCGTTTGAAAAATATTATTAGGTTTGGACAAAATTTAAGGAGAGATTTTTTTTTGTTCGAGGCGCACTTTTCTAAATTTCTTTTTACATACAATTTGTATACAATTATTCTTAATTTAATTTCAAGCAATAATTCAAAAAACTTTGAACATTCACAAAGTTTCTTTCTTTGATGAAAATATTTGATGATTCTATTTTTAATAAATACATAATATTTATTAAAAACAATTTTTTCCATTGTTCAAATTCTTTTAGTCCATGCATGTTGCTACTACACTTTAATTTGTAAACTTTCTTAAACTTTCAAAAATATGAAAAAAATAAAATAATGGCCAGAAAATTAGAATATCTTCATTTACTTGAGACGTAGATTTTTGTAAATTTATAAATAACAATTACAAGCTTTTGAAGGGGTTTGAATGGCTTGAAGCTAATAGAAAAATTTTTCCAGGAAAATTTCAAATAATTATTCATTTGAAAAAAATTAGTCTTATTACGGACATTTTAGAAGATTTCCATATATTTCAAAAGGTTTCTGAAAATTCCAAAAAAGAACCTGGAAGATTTTAAGAAAATATTTTTACTTTGAAAATATTTGTAAAAAGTTTAGGAAAAATGATTTAGGTTTCATTAAAAGAAAATAATTGCGAGTTATTTCAAAAGATATTTAGAAGTTTTAGAAGTTTTGCAGAGATTCCAAGAAATTTTTAAATTAGAAAATTTTTCGAAAATAATAAAACAAAATGAAGATTTTTGAAGATTTAGAAATATAATTTGAAAGATTTTCAAGTATTTTGGATGGAGCTATGATAATGAAATTTTCTTCTTAAATTCCCTGGGAAACGTTTAAATCATTTTTATTTTTAAAAGTTAATTTTTAATAAAATTCAAAAATATTTCTACAGATTTTAAAACAAATCTGAAAGACTTCAAAGTAATTTTTGGAATTCAGAAAGATTTTTATAAACTATAGGAATAATTTTAGTCAGTTTGTAAGATGTTTGAAAATTAATCTATTTATATGAATAACTAAAATTTACATTTAATAATTATTTTTATTTGTATACTAATTTAGAGAAGTTTGCAATTTCAAGTTAAAATTAATTTTTTGAATTAATACCAAGTATTAAATTTATTTTAATTAATTTTTTTGGTTGAATATTTAACCATTCTAATTTTGATTCAAACTTTCTAGTTTTTTGGTTCAAAATTAATGTTTGAGGAATCAACTATTTCATTAAAAATTCGCGTTTTCGGTTGAATTCAACTGCTTTTATTTAAAATAAAATTCTCCTGTAGAAATGTCCACTATTACATTTTTTTTTGGATATGGATCTTTTTGTTTGAAGATTCATAATTTTAGTCGAAAATTTATTTTCATAGTTGAATATTGAACTATTTTGATGGAAATTTATTCTTTTTCTGGTTGAAAACTAATCTCTTTGGTCGAAAATTTAACTTTTTAGGTTGAAAATTCAACCGGTTGGTTTCAATATTAAATCAATTTTAATATTAAATTAATTTATTGAAAAATGAAAGTTCAGAATTCAACTATTTGGTTGACAAAAATTATTTTTTGTTGGAAATGTAACTATTTTGTTAAACAAAATTTTCCGCTTCAGAATTTTCTTTTTCAGCATAAAAAACTGTTCCAGTTTTGTGAGAAAATTGATCATTTTAAGTTGAAAATTTGTCTTTTTTGTTTCAAAATTAATCTGTTTTGTTTCGGGATTGAACTATTTGATTGAAAATTCGTCATTTTTGGCTGACTCAACTATTTTTGATTTGAAATAAAATTTTTGATTTTGTTGTTTGATTGTTCAACTGCTCCGTTAGAAATAGATCTTTCTGGTTGAAGATTTATAATTTTAGTTGAACATTAATTTTGTTAGTTGAAAATTTATTGGCTCATTTGCAAAATTATCCTTTTTTTTGTCGACGATTAATCTTTTTGGTGAAAATTAATATTTTTTGGTGAAAATTCAACCAATTGGTTTATATTTACTGTTTTTAGTTCGAAAATTCAACTATTTTGGTGCAAAATTTCTCCTTTTTTTGTTCAAAAATTAATTTTTTTTGGTTGGGAATTCAACTGCTTGGTTATAAATTAATGTGTTTGATTGAAAATGTAATTATTTTGTTGAAATTGCGTTTTTTTTTTCGTTTTTGGAAAAATAAACTTTTTAACTGAAAATTTATCTATTTTAATTTTGGTAGAAAACTCATCATTTTCAGTTAAAAATTCTTTTCTTTCTGGTTTGGAAATCAATCTATTTAGGTGAAACATTAAACAATTTGATTAAAAATTCGTCTTTTTTAGTCCAATTCAACTGCCTTTGATTAGAAACTTATCGATGATAATGGATCTTCTTGGTTGAAGATTCATAACATTTTAATTGAAAATTCATTTTCTTACTTAAAAATTCCTTCTTCTTTGGTTGAAAATTGATGTCTCTTATTAAAAATTCAACTAGTTTTTGAAGAACTCATGTTTTCGTTTGAAAATGTAACTAGTCCCTTTTTTTTTTTTTTTTAAATTAACTTTTACATCGGAAAATTCTGCTGTTCAAGTCTTGGTAAAAATTTATTCTTTTCTAGTTGAAAATTCGACTGGTTTGAAAATTCATTTCCTTTCGTTGAAATTTTATCAATTTTTTGTTAAAAATGCAACTGCTGGATTCAAATTAGTTGGCTTTTGTTGAGGATTTTACTATTTTGTTGAAAATCTGTCCTTTTTTCAGTTGAAAATTAATTTTTTGAACTGAAAATTTAAATATTCGATTTTTGCACTAGCACTAGTAAATATGTATAATATTGTAAAATGCATTGCATAAAAAAAACCAAAAAATCTGTTTCCATAATTTAATTTGTCCACGTATACTCACCGACGGAAAGTGCCAACGAAGCAAAGATTAAGAAATTCATCATAGACGTTTAGAAGAAACTACAAGACAAGTGAGGAAAACCTGCTTCTTTTCGTAAAGTAACATTGTCATGCTGATAACAGGCTATTTATCTACTTAAATTTTTTCGACAGTGACCCCCAAAACGAGGAAAACCTTAACCCAATTAAGCTTGCCGTCTCGATTCAATGTTCGTTCATCTCGAGTATAAAACAGGTGTACGAAAAATATTTGTTCTTCTAAAAATGTTATTGCCAAAATTTAAGGAAGCACTAATAATGTTCACTAATAATCACCGATGAAAAAAATACCTTTTCTTTAAAGACAAACAACTCAAAACAAAATTTTCTGTGAAAAAAGCGAGAAAATTACAGTAAAATCAATTTACTGTTAATTTTTATCCAAACAGTTGCATTTTTGACCAAAAAGGATGACATTTCCGACAGAAGAGATGATTTTTTAACAAAAATGGTGAATTTTCAACCAAGAACATCAATTTTCTACCGCGAAAAAATAATTTTCAACAAATGACGTAATTTAAAACCGAATGGTTGAATTTTAAAGCAAGAAAATTTATTTTCTGGAAGTGAAGACGAATTTTCAACAGAATACGTGAATTTTTAATAAATTAGTTACATTTGGGACCAAGATGCGATCCATTTTCTAGCAAAAAAAAGTAATTTTTAACAAATTACATAAGTTTTCAAATATATAGTTTGAACGATGAATGTGATTTAAGTCAACATTTCATTCGATTAATTTTTAGTTTATATTTTTTATTTTCCAGGAATTTTTAACAAAATAGTTGAATTTGAAACCTAGAAAGATCAATTCATAATAAAAAATGTACTAGCAAAGTTTTTGTTGAGAATAATTAATTTTCAATAGACGGAAACGAATTTTCCACGAAGGATTCTCATATTGTACAAAAAAGTTGAATGTTATACCACGTTGTTGAATTTTAAAGCCAAAAAGACAAATTTTTCATAATGCTGTTGAATTTTCAACCAGAGAATATGAATTTCCAACAATTAAGTTAATTTACAATCTATAAACTGAATTTTTAATAAATAGTTGAATTTTCAGTTTGAAAAATTTATTTTCAACAAAAAAAAGCGATTTTTTAGCTAAATTTATAAGTCGTCAATCAGATAAATGAACTTGATTTTTACCTAAAACAAATTGATTTTTTATGGAAAAAAACGAATTTTCAATGAAATACGTGATTTTCCCACGAAATAGTTGAATTTTCTTTCGAATTGTTAAACTTTTGAACAAAAACTACGAATTTTCTACAAAACAACTCAGTTGTCAACCCAAAAATGTGAATTTCAAACAAAAAAATTAATTCTTAACGAAATCAAATAAATTTTTAATCAAGCAAATGCATTTTAATAACAAAAAAATGAAATTTCTACACAAACAGATGAATTTTGAAAACAGAAAGAGATGAATGTTCAACAAAATAGTTGTATTTTCAAAAACAAAAAATGCGTTAGTCAAAAAAAAAAAAAATTTATCCGAATTGTTAACTTCTCAAATGAAAAAGACAAATTTACGATAGAAAAATTGAATTTTCAGCTTAGAACTATGACTTTCTAACAAAATCGTTGAATTTTCAACAAAATACTTGATTTTTAACAAAATAAAATTGATTTTCTACCAAGAAACACTAATTTTCATAGCGCTTAAATCATATTCCTGAGATGAGAATGTTCATGTGAGAATGTGGTCTCCATTTTTAGATGAGAAGAAAAAATGTCTTCTCCGCTGCTTCGTAACCTCTTTGCAATATTTAATTTTGTTCACGTTCTTTAGCTCAAAATTTTGGTAAAAGCTTATTATCAGTGCTTAGGTGATAATCCTGAGCTAAGGATCTTCGTGTGAGAATGTGGTCTATGTTTTTTGATGGAAAGAAAAAGTGTTTCACTCTTACGTTTCGTAACCTCTTTGCAGTCTTTATTTTTTTTAATGTCCGTCAGCTCAAAAATTTGAAAGAAGCTTCTTGATAGAGCTTAAATGATCCTGAGCTAAGAATATTTATGCGAGAATGTGCTTTATTGTTTTAGATGAAAAGGAAAAGTGTTTTTCTCCGCTGCCTCGTAACCTCTTCGCAGAATTTAATTTTTTTCACGTCCTTCAGCTCGAAAGTTCGAGAGGAGCTTTTTATCAGAGCCTAAATAATAATCCTGATCTAAGGATATTCATGTGAGAAATTTGGTCTATGCTTTTAGATGAGAAGAAGAAGGAGGTTTTTCCGCTGCTTTGTAACCTCTTTGCAATATTTCATTTTTTTCGCTTCTTTCAGCTCAAAATTTTGAAACAAGCTTTTTGATAGAGACCCAATAATAATCCTGAGCTGAGAATATTCATGTGAGAATGTGGTCTATGTTTTTAGATGAGTAAAAAAAGTTTTTTTCTTCGCTGCTTCATAACCTCTTTGCAGTCTCTAATATTTTTCACGAACTTCAGCTCAAAATGTTGGAAAAAGCTTTTCATCAGAGCTTCAATAATATTCCTGAGCTGAGAATATATATTTGAGGATGTGTTTTTATGTTTTTAAATGAGAAGAAAAAGTGTTTATATCCGCTGCTTTGTAACCTCTCTCCAGTCTTGGATTTTATTAACGTCCTCCAACTTAAAATTTTGAAAGAATTTTTCTAATAGAGCTTAACTCATAATCCTGAGCTAAGGATATTCATGTGAGAATGTGGTCTGTGTTTTTAGATGAAAAGAAAAAGTGTTTTTCTGCGCTGCTTCTTAACCGCTTTGTAGTCTTCAATTTTGTTTACGCCCTTCAGCTCAAAGTGTTGAATCAAGCTTTTGAATAGAGCTTAAATAATAATCCTGAGATAAGAATATTTATGTAAGAATGTGGTCTATGTTTTTATATGAGAAGAAAAAGTATTTTTTCCGCTGTTTCGTAACCTTTTTGCAGTATTTAATTTTTCTCACGTCTTTCAGCTCAACATTTCAGAAGAAGCTTCACACTAGAGCCTAAATGATAATCCTGAACTAAGGACATTTATGTGAGAAATTTGGTCTATGTGTTTAGATAAGGTAAAAAGAGGGTTTCTCCGCTGCTTCGTAACCTCTTTGCAGTATTTAATTATTTCCGCTTCCTTCAGCTCAAAATTTTCAAAGATGCTTTTCAATAGAGCCTAGTAATAATCCTGGGCTGAAAATTTTTATGTGAGAATGTGTTCTATGTTTTTAAATGAGAAGCAAAAAGTATTTTTCTCCGCTGCTTCATAAGCTTTTTGCAGTCTTTAATTTTTTCACGTCCTTCAGCTCAAAATTTTGGAAAAAGCTTTTCATCAGATCTTGAATAATAATCCTGAACTAAGGATATTCATGTGAGAATGTGGTCTATGTTTTTAGATGAAAAGAAAAAGTGTTTTTCTTCTCTGCCTCGTAACCTCTTTGCAGTCTTTAATTTTTGTCACGCCCTTTAGTTCAGTATGTTGAATGAAGCATTTTTATAGAGCTCAAATAATAATCCTGAGCTAAGGATATTTATGTAAGAAGGTAGTCTATATTTTTAGATGAGAAGAAAAACTATTTTTCTCCGCTGCATTGTAACCTATTTGCAGTATTTAATTTTTATGATGTCCTTCAGCTCAGAATTTTGAAAGAAAGCTTTTTATCAGAGCTTAAGTAATAATCCATTAGCTAAAAATATTCATGTGGGAATGTGGTCTATGTTTTTAGATGAGAAGAAAAAGTGTTTTTCTCCGCTGCTTCCTAACCTCATTGAAGAATTAAATTTTTTGCACATCCTTCAGCTCAAAATTTTGAAAGAAGCTTTTTATCAAAGCCTAAATAATAATCCTGAGCTAAGTATATTTATGTGAGGAAGTTGGTCTATGTTTTTAGATGAGAAGAAAAAGTGTTTTCCTCCGCTGCTTCATAACCTCTTTCCAGTCTTTGATTTTATTAACGTCCTGCAGCTCGAAATTTCAAAAGAAGCTTTTTAATGAAGCTTAAATAATAATCCTCAGCTGAAAATATGCATGTGAGAATGTGGTCTATGTTTTTAGATGAGAAGAAAAAGAGGGTTTCTTCGCTGCTTCGTAACCTCTTTGCAGTATTTAATTTTTTTCACGCCCTTCAGCTCAAAATTCGAAAAAAGCTTTTTAATAGAGCTTAAATAATAATCCTCAGCTAAAAATATTCCTGTGAGAATGTGTTCTATGTTTTTATATGAAAAGAAAAAGTGTTTTTCTCCGCTGCTTCATAACCACTTTCCAATCTTTCATTTTATTAACGTCCTACAGCTCAAAATTACGAAAGAAGCTTTTTAATAGAGCTTAAATGATAATCCTCAGCTACAAATATTCATGTGAGAATGTGCTCTATGTTTTCAGATGAAGGGAAAAAGTGTTTTTCTTCTCTGCCTCGTAACCTCTTTGCAGTATTTAATTTTGTTCACGCCTTCTAGCTCAACATTTCAGAACAAGCTTTATATAAGAGCCTAAATAATAATCCCGAGTTAGGATATTCATGTGAGAATGTTTTCTATGTTTTTAAATGAGATGAAAAAGAGGGCTTCTTCGCTGCTTCGTAACCTCTTTGCAGTATTTAATTTTTTCCGCTTCCTTCAGCTCAAAATTTTCAAAGATGCTTTTCAATAGAGCCTAGTAATAATCCTGGGCTGAGAATATTCATGTGAGAATGTGTTCTATGTTTTTAAATGAGAAAAAAAAAGTATTTTTCTCCGCTGCTTCGTAACCTCTTTGCAGTATTTAATTTTTTTCACGCTCTTCAGCTCAAAATTTGTAATGAAGCTTTTGAATGGAGCTGAAATATTAATCCTGAACTAAGAATATTTATGTAAGCATGTGGTCTATGTTTTTAGATGAGAAGAAAAAGTATTTTTTTGACCGCTGCTTCGTAACATGTTTGCAGTATTTAATTTTTTTCACGTCTTTTAGGTCAAAACTTTAGAAGAAGCTTCATATTAGAGGATTTAATGGGATATGTGATATGAAAGAACACACAAATTATTAAAATATTTGAAATATTCGGAATATTTCGAAAGATTTCTACAAATTTCGAAAGATTGCACAAATTTTAAGAAACAAAGAATTAGGAAGCATTTCCAAAGATTTCCAGGGATTTTAGAAAATTTCACGCAAAGTATCTTGTAGGACCTCTTATTTCGAATGATTTAAGAGGTTTTGAAACATTTTTCAGATATTAAGCTATTTTAACAGATTCCAATAAAATTCAAGAGGTTTTAAAAGCTCCAAAGGATGTTAAACAATTGTGTAGCGTTTCCAAAGATTTCAAGGAATTTAAAACGATTCCTCAAGATTTAGGGGCTTGAAAGGAGCTCAAAGTGTTTCAAAGATTTTAAAGGCTTTTACGAATTTAAGAGATTTCATGAGAACTTTCGAGAATAAATTTTATTTATTTTATTTTTAAGGGGTTCTAAATTATTGCTACAGATTTTTAACTAATTCACCATAGGAAAATCATTATAGGCCTATCCTGATTTTCCTATAACTCGTTGCTATCGTCGATTGCAGTTTTTATATTACAGAATTTCTTTTTAAGATTTTTTCAAGACTTCAAAATATTGTTGCTATTGATATAACAGTGAAAATAATTATTAAAAATACATTATCTGTTGTTTTTGAGACTTCAATATCAGCGCCATAAATTAATCTCTCATAAGAGCCGAAACACTTTGGAAGGAAAATTTTCCACTTTATTTAAGGCAAGTGCACGTATCTATTTACTCAAAAGTATACAGGAATTTCGCCTTTATCATACTATTTTGCCTTCCCTCAAAATTACCTTTATATGCCTCAACCACCCCGATTCTTCGACCGTAAAGATGCTTATTTTAAAAATTTAATAACACCGACTGAAAACATGTTTTCCAGCGAACCGCTCTAAAGTGACGAAGGACCGACATCGACAGTGTCGTGCATAATATATTATATTACATAGAGAAAAATTTACATTTTCTGAAGGTTTATGACCCTGTATATATTTTAAAATATTCAGACTCTGAAGAGCCTTCACTCAAATAAATTTGAATTAGAGGCAACCTGTAATAACAGTTGTTGCTAGAGATGTGAACATTTAAAATGTTCAAAATTTTAGACTTGAAAATTTTTGTATGTTGACCCCCGCCCCCCCCATCAAACTTGCAAGAAAAATATATTTTTATATATTAAATTTAAAACGCTTCGAACTTCTAAGATTTAAAGTGAAAATATTACATTTACAACAAAATAGATGAATCGGCAACCAAATAGATGAATTTTCAACCAAAAAGATGAATTTGCAACTAAGAATACTAATTTTTGACCCAAAAAGACAAATCGTAAAAAAAATATATACATTTCTAACAGTGAAATTCATCCCAAAGAGATGCATTAAAAATAGTTACATTTTAGAGCAAAGGGAATAATTTTCAACTGAAGTGACGAATCTTCAACCAAAAAAATGACTTTCTAACAAATTAGCTCATTCTTTAACCAAGTAGTTGAACTTTCAAACGGAGAAGGTTTTTCCGTTAAGAAAGAACAAAAATTTCAAGCAAACTGTTGAATTTACAAGTCAAAAAGACACTTTTGATATTAAACCAAAAAGACAATTCTTCAAGTAAATACAAGATTTCAAAACCAGATAGTTGAAATTTCAACTAAGAAGGTGAATTTTAAAATAAAATGAATAATCTTCAAACAAAAAAGATGAATTCTGAATGAAAGATATAATATTTGATATTTATATAAAAAAAATTTTAATTTTAAATGGAAAACAGTCAAATTCATCCAAAAGGACGCATTTTCATAAATTTGTTACATTTTCAACTAAAGGGAAAAATTTTCAATTGAATAGATGAATCTTTAACAAAAAATAAATGAATTTTCAACATTCAGTTCATTTTCAAGCCAAATAGTTTAATCTTCAACCAAGAAAGGTTTCTCTGTAAAAAAATTCTATTAAATTGTTAAAAGAAGCGAAAAAGACGAATTTGATATAAAAAAAAGTAGAATTTTCCACCCAAAAATAGAAATTTTGAAAAATTATGTTAATTTTCAACCAAATAGTTGAATTTTTAGTTAAATAGATGAATTTTTCACCAAAAGTGACAGATATTCAACAAAATGGTTACACTTGTAATGAAATAAATAAACTTACAGCTTATATGATAATTTTTTAACTGAAGTATTTAAATTTTCAATAGAAAAAAACAAATTTTTAGCAAAAAAAAGACGAATTTTCAACCAAATAGTTGAATTTCCAACTAAAAAGATTAATTTTAAACCAATAGGATTGATTTTCTACCCATAAGGCGAATCTTCAACAAAACAAAAGATTTTCAAACCAAATAGTTGAACTCCTAACAAAAAAAGATAAATTTTCAGATAAAATGATAAATCTTCAACCAAAAAAGATTAATTCTGAATAAAAAATATATCAGTTGATATTCAAATGGAAACATATTTCAATTTTTAAACAAGAAACAGTACAATTCATCCAAAAAATACGAATTTTCAAACAAATAGTTACATTTTCAATTGGAGGGAAAAACTTTAAATTCAATTGATGAATCTTCAACCAAAAAATGATTTTTCTAGAAATTAGCTCACTTTTCAGTTGAATAGTTGAATTGTGTAAAAAAAGAACAAAAATGTCTATCAAATGGTTTAATTTACAAGCCAAAAAGTCGAATTTTATACCAAAAAGCCAAATTTTCCACACAAAAATATAAATTTCCAATACAGACGGTCATTTTTGAACAAATAGTTGAATTTTCAGCCAGAAAGATGAATTTTTTACCAAGAAAAATAATTTTCTAACAAAAAAGATTTAAAAAAAACAGGTTCACATTTTCGACCGAAGAAATTAATTTTGAACTTATAGGTGATGAATCTTTAACTAAATGAGTTAAATTTACAGTAAAATAAATAATTTCCATGAGAATAAAGCCAATTTTTTGGCTGTTGAATCCCCAGCAACCACACAAATTTATTTTTAACAAAGTAGTTCAACTTTTAACCAAGAAGTTGAATTTTTGAAACAAATTTATTAATTTTTAACTAGAATAATTCATTTTTTAGTAAAAAAATTAATTTGCAGCTAAGAAAATTCTACAATGTTCTACAACAAAAGGGATCAATTTTCAAATAAAATTATGGATGCTCAATTCAAAAAAAGAATTTTTATCACAGTCGTCAACTACCAAAAAAGAAACATTTTCAAAAGAATGGATGAATTTTTACCCAAAGAAATGAATTTTCAACTAAAATGATGAATTCTTGAACAAAAAATCATTTTGTAATAAAGTAGTTCAACTTCAACCAAATAATTGAACTTT